>CM076581.1:37631987-37802199 GCA_034641835.2 Pinus albicaulis | reverse complement strand
CTATATTAAGATGTCCTAGGCACTGGTCTATGGCAACTCTAGGCTGTCTCTAGGGGGGTGACAAAATCATCCACAACAAGGAGTATGCTCTAGTTGGTTTCAAATAAATCTCTAGAGTTTCTTATCATTGTTTATTGCTAGATCTATATGGAACTAATTCTTGATTGAAGTTTTGTAGAGGGAACATCTTGTTGGGATCAAAGAATCAAGTGTTGGAGAAAGTCTTTGGAGAGACCAACCCACTCTTGATACATTCTCAAAGGAGCTCTCATTTCTTCTTTGAACCTTCATAGTCTTATCTTACAAAGTGGTTTTGCAAGGGTTTTGAGACATAGCTTGTATACAAGCGAAACACTTCTAAATTTGAATATCTTTTAAAACATTATACTTCATTGCTTTCATTTGCTATCTAAGAGCTTGAATATGACTAAGCAAAGAGGAGATTTTACTCGAACTCTTTGGCTTAGCCCTTTGTAAATTGTTGTGCAATATTTTGTAATTTTATCTATCTAATATTTGATTGGTTTTGTAGCCCTCTTTCGAATTTTTTCTTGTGACAGCTTGAGTGGACAACTACAAGAAATTACTAACAAGTTATTGTAGGACCTTTGGGCTGAATTTCAAATGAGGAAGATAACTCTTTCTTCTTTGGTTGTGGGCATAGAAGAGGATTAGCTTCTCTTGTCCTATTGTAAAGTCTGAATTTATTTCGAGTTCTTAGAAATTCTCACTGAGGAAAAGTCTATGGTCTCAATTTTTATTTGTAAAGACTTTCCTTGGTTTAGAAAAGGCCTCATGGTCATTTCATTCTTGTAAAATTAATAAAAATTTCTGTTTTTGTTGTGGGAGCGTGCGTTTTACCCATTGGCATCCCTATCTCTCCATTTCAAAGAAGAGAATTTGTAGATAGATTGACTTAGTGGTTTTGACATTTCCATTTTCTTTCACATCACATATGCATGCTCTAATTGGGAAGTAACATAAATCGCATAGTCCTTTAATTTCTTAATTTTCAATCTCATTTGCCATCACTTACTGTTTTGTGATCTATTTCTCATTTGGATAAGTTTCACAATATACTACAAGTAAAGAAGCATAGCACTTTCAATTTATGGCAACTTGAGTTATTGTTCTAACTATGAAGCATATTTAATTGAATCATCTCCATCTTTTACATAGCACTTGCAAACTCACTTTCATATCATTTAGACATTTCACTTTTCATACTAGACTTGCATCTCTAAAATTTACCTCCAACTTAAGTTGGTTGAATAGACGTTTTAGGGACCCTCTACCTCTATGGACTCCTCACTGTGAGATCCAAATATTTGGGCGAGGGTGAAGTCTGAGGATTAGAGTTCAATTGTAACCTTGCTTTAGAACTAATTAATAAAATAAACCAAGAGCACTATCTCATCACATTTACTTGCAAAGTTCCCAAATTTTTGCTATCTTGATGGTTTAAAGATTCACATGCAAATATTATCTCAAGAAGCACTTTGGATGCAAGCATTTTAATTCCTTAAATTTTGCAACAAGTTTAATTCTATGGTACTTGGAAATTTGCTTCTACATACAACTTCATTGCATGTTGTCATTTTAATGATCATTATGTTTATGGATGATTGATATATCTCGTTTCATTGGCAAATACCCTTATTTGGTGTTACAAATTTAATTGCATATTGTGATCTTGGTCTAACACTTCCTTTGTGGGATTATTGTCATTATATCTTGAATTTCATTTTTGAGCAAGCATTTGTCATTTACTTTAAAGCACTGGTCTATATTTTGAACACATCATTGAATATTGCTCATATATTTATATGCTTGTTTACATATTGGAATCGAGTCATATTTGATAAGTAATTCCTTCTAATCAATTCTCCTAGAAATCTCATATCTTTAACTTAGTTTTCCTTTAGGGACCACCCCGCTTAGCTAACCTAGGAGATAGCTTAAACGGAGAGAGTTGGGAATTGTTGACAGCCCCTTCTCTGAGTTCTTTGCCACCAACCACACCTGTGGGGTCGAAGGTTTTTCCCACTAACTGTAGGTAGGTGTAGGCAACAAGCAATAACAGGCCCCACGCTGCCAACTTGTTAAATTTGGACAACTAGGTCCAAACTCCATCTTGTGATGCTCAGATGAAGATTCCAATATTTGTATTTGATTCCTCTTTCGGAGAGGTGTAAAATCGATATAAAATTGATTTTAATCTGATGAGCAGAACATTTATTTTGAAATTATTATTTATAATAAATTTAAGTGCAGGTCGGCTTTAAGGTTTTACACCCCCAACAGATGTGTCACACACATCAATGATGGATATAAATACAGTCAACGTTGGAGAGCATTTCACTCATCTCAACACACATCTTCTCCTCTGATTATCTACAAGCATTTGAAAAGCAGTTTCTCACGTGAGAAGAAGGACGAAATCTACTGCAGCTAAAGGACGAAATTTACCGCAGCAAATTTTCTGCAGTTAGGGTTTCTGGGCAAGTTTGACCAGCGTTGACTTTGGTCAACGCATGGTCCGAATTGGCTGAAATTTTGTTGAGAGTTCGATTTTTTAAGGCCGTACTCATTGGCACAAAAATCGAGGTCAAAAGGTTGACCAAAGTTGGAGCTGCGTTGACTTTATTGTTGCTGCCCTGCGTTGACTTTTTCTGGACTGCGTTGACTTTTCTGGGGTTGACTTTGAGTTGACTGGATGATTGATTTGAGGACTGTTGTGACACATTCTGGGTTGGCCGACCAAGAAGACTTTGCTGGTTGAAGCATCCTGCTAACCGTCGTAACGCACCAACACATTCTCCTGTTTCTGGTTTGTCTTCTATAGATCCACTGGTATGTTCTATCAGCATTTTACTTAACTATTTATGTGATTGTTGTTATAAAAGTAAAATTGCATCAAGCATATTACATCTACAAAAATTTACATGATATCAGAGCTGAGGTGAAGACAAGCCCTAACTTATAGCAATCACCATCTGAAAAAAATGAGTTCCACAAGTTATGGCTTCAAGGAGGATGACAAGCTGACTGGAAGAGATGACTTCCATGCTTGGAAGATGATATTAGATCTCAAATTGGAAGACCATGATCTCATAGACTATGTACTGGGTAAGATACAAGAACCTCCATCCACTACTACTGCTGCTACTAAAACCAAGTATAAGAAGGGGGAGATCAAAGCAAAGCTAATGATCAGGGAATCCATACATAAAAGTCTGGTTGCCTACATATCTAAGCTAGGCACATCCAAAGAGATGTATGATAAGCTGATACAAATGTTCAAAGTAAAAAATGCAAACCAGGTGTTATTCTTCAAGAATCAATTGAAGAATCTGAAGAAAGGCGGGATGAGTCTGTCCAGACATACTTTCTGAAATTGACCGAGATCAGGAACAATTTGATGGCTATTGGAGAGACAATAGCCGATCGTGAGATGGTACTCACCGCACTTGGAGGGCTCCCATATGAATGGAAAGTATTCAACACTACCATTCTCAATAATAATACAATTCCTAACTTTTACGAGCTATTGTCAAGATGCATACAAGAAGAGACAAGAATGAAGGAATACGAAAATGATAGAAAAGCTGCCTACGCTGCTCATTCTAGAAAGAAGAACTCTGGTGGTCCTAAGAACAAAGGAAGAGCAGGGACCCAAGGAAAGAATGGCAAGTGTTTCACTTGTCATAGGCCTGGTCACTATGCTAGAGAATGTCCTTTCAAAAAGGATTCTCCCGATAGTGATGACAACAACAACAACCGAAGGAATGGAAATCAAACAAACAACAGGTCCAAAGGAAAGAGGAAGGCTCCCTCTGGCGGAAACAATCAACCTTTCAAAAGGTCTAGAAACTCCAGGTATGAGGAGTCAAATGTTGTTGATAAAAAAAATGAATACATTCTTGTATCTGCCCTCTTTGCTGCATCCCTGCCCGATACTATGGATGTCTGGCTGATAGATGGTGGTGCCTCAAGACACATCACTGGGTTCAAGGAAGCACTCTCTGACATGGTTGAGAAGGATACTAATCTGGAAATTATCCTTGGAGATAATGCCACATATCCCGCGAAAGGGACAGGGACTGTGACCCTCCACTTGTCTCAAGGAAAAGTCCTACATTTGCAGGATGTACTCTATGTACCAAAATTGAAGAAGAACCTTGTGTCTATATCAGCCATGGAAGACAAAGGCTTCAATGTGGCATTCACTGATGGAAAGGTGCGCATGTGGAAGAAGAATCTCAAGGAAGCTATTGAGATTGGTTTTAGAGTTGGAACACTCTACCAGGTTAAAGGAAATCCACTAGGAGCTATGACATGTGATACTATCCGACAAACTGAACTATGGCACCGGAGGTTTGGACACCTTCATTACAAGGCCCTTCCCGAAGCAAGGAAGGTGGTGACAGGGATGCCCGATTTTGGAAATAATCATGAAGGTGTATGTAAGGGTTGTGCCGAAGGAAAGCATACAAGGGGACCTTTCCCCTCAAGTGTCACAAAGACATCTGATTTTTTGCAACTGGTCCATTCTGATCTATCTGGTATGCTACCCGTGACATCCCTAGGAGAATGTTCTTACTATATGACATTCACTGATGACTTCTCCCGCAAAACCTGGATATACTTCTTGAAGAAGAAGGATGAGGCTTTCATGTGGTTCCATACCTTCAAAGCCTTGGTGGAAAATATGACAGGGAAGAAGATCAAGATTTTGAGGACCGACAATGGCACTAAATATGAGTCAAATGAGTTCAAGGACTTTTGCAGAGAAGCTGGCATTAAGAGGGAGACTACTGCTGCCTATACTCCTGAGCAGAATGGCGTTGCTGAACGAAAGAACAGAACCATTGTGGAAGTTTCCCGTGCCATGCTATGTGACCAGGGTCTATCGAAGTTTCTGTGGGGAGAAGCTGCGAATACTGCCGTATACATTCAAAACCGATGCCCTCATTTTGCCCTGGACTCCAAAACTCCTGAAGAGGTTTTCACTGGTAAGAAACCTGACGTCTCACATTTTAGAATTTTTGGATGTCCTGTTTATTTTCATGTGCCGAAAGAAAAGAGAAGTAAGCTGGATGCTTCTGGAAAGAAAGGAATGTTTGTGGGCTACAGCAAAACTTCTAAGGCCTATAGAGTCTATGTACTTGGTCAAAGGGAAGTAGAGATATGCCATGATGTCACTTTTGACGAAGATGCTTCCCTGAAGAAAGTAGTAGATCTTCCGAGATCTGGGGAAAATCATGAAGCAAGGCCTGGAAATCAAGAAGAACCGCAGGATGAGACAATGCCTGATGTTGAAGGACCAATGGACCCAATTGATCCATCTCCTTCACTGAGAAAGAGACCATCATGGCTCAGGGACACTCTCGAAGATGCCGAGGGACATGCTGCCCCGAGGGGGACATTCCGAGAAAGCAAGAAGCCATGTAGATACCAAGGGTATCTGGCTTCCATGAGTACTATTGTACAATCTGAACCTGGATCTTTTGAGGAAGCCATAAAGAATCAAGTTTGGAAGGATGTTATGCACAAAGAATATGAGTCCATAATGAAGAATGATGTCTGGGATGTGGTTCCAAGACCGAAGGACAAATCAGTTGTCACCGCGAAATGGCTCTACAAGATCAAGCATGGATCTGATGGAAGTGCTAAAAAGTTCAAGGCAAGATTTGTTGCTCGTGGCTTCTATCAAAAGGAAGGAATAGATTATGATGACATATTTGCACCTGTGGCACGATATACCACCATTCGATCAATCATAGCCCTTGCTGCTACGCAAGGATGGAGTCTTCATCAGATGGATGTCAAGACCGCTTTTCTGCATGGTGCAATAAAAGAAGAGGTGTATGTAGAACAACCTCTAGGGTTTGAAGTCCAGGATCGGGACACTCATGTCTGCAGGTTGAAGAAAGCCCTCTATGGGTTGAAGCAAGCACCCAGAGCTTGGTACGAGAGGATAGATAGCTACTTGATGAAGTTGGGCTTCACTCGAAGTAATGCTGATCCGAACCTTTACTTCAAGGTTGTCTAGGGGAAGCCTCTCATTCTGGTGTTGTATGTGGACGACCTCTTCCTGACAGGTGTTGACCCTCTCATTCATCAATGCAAGAGGGAGCTTGCTGCTGAGTTCGAGATGAAGGACCTAGGACTGATGCACTACTTCCTAGGCCTAGAGGTCTGGCAGAGACCTGGAGAGATTTTCCTTTCTCAAGGAAAATATATTGTGAAACTTCTGGAAAGATTTGGTATGGTGGATTGCAAGTCCATGTCAACACCAATGGAACTCAACCTCAAGAAGTTGAGTGGCAGCGCTGCCTAGCCCGTATTGGCTAATCCTACTGAGTATCGTCAACTCATAGGGGCCCTGATGTTCTTAGTGAACACCCGTCCAGATATGTGTTTTGCAGTGAACACTTTGAGTCAACAGATGGTTGAACCTCATCACTTTCACTGGGTTGGTGCCAGGAATCTTCTGAGATACCTTCGAGGCACGATAAACCATGGGTTGAGATACACTATCGAGAGCGTGACACTCCGTGGATATACTGATGCCGATTGGGCTGGCAGTGTGGTGGATCGTAAGAGCACATCGGGATGCTGCTTCAATCTTGGTTCTACTTCGATTTCATGGATGAGCAAGAAGCAAAGTCAGTGGCTTTGAGCACCGCAGAGGCCGAATACATTGCAGCAAGTATGGCCTGTCGTGAAGCAGTTTGGTTGCGAAAGCTCTTTAGTGAGCTGTTTGGACATGTGCTAGATACCACCGTGATACTCTGTGATAACTAAAGTGGGATTCGCTTAACCGAGAATCCTGTGTTCCACGACCGATCCAAGCATATTGATATCAAGTACCATTTCATCCGAGATATGGTACAACGAGGCGCCGTAAGGCTCGATCATATAGGAACTGATGAGCAGGTCCCGGATATTCTCACTAAGCCCCTAGGGAAGGTCAAGTTCCTAACCTTTCGTGAGAGACTTGGTATCGTGGAACGACCCTATGATGTGGGTCCTATTGGAAGATGAGCTCGAGGAGCTCTGAGGGGCTTTGGGGACAGCTTCTCGGAGCTATGAGCAACCACAAGGCTAGGCTTGCCAAACCTTGTTGGTGTGCTTGGACCCCACCATTGTAATTATTGAGTTGGTTCACCTCTCATTATCTGTGCCCCGTATGCATCCTACCCATTGAGTTCAGGGCTCATGGGAAGTACCTCTCATTTGGCCAATGAGATGGAAAAAGCTAGAGACCAGTAGCAAAGACTGATGGACGCATCAGAGATTGCCGTACTCTCTATCTAGGATGGCACGGTCCAACCACTTGATCTGGGATCAAGTCTAGTGAGGTCTCGGACCTCCGCCTGACTTCGGGTCAGATGAACCAACTTCGAGTTGGTTGGAGACTCTTTGTGAGTCCGATAGAGGTTTCGAACCTCTGGGCTGAATTTGTCAGCCAAGGGATGATGTCTTTGTGACTGACCCACTTCTGTTCTGAAATAAAGAGGCCAGCAAAGCAAGTTACGGCGGGATGACGCACGATGTTTGATTGCACTGGTGGATGGAGTTCTCCCTAGTTGGGAGGGAGTGTTAAATTTGGACAACTAGGTCCAAACTCTATCTTGTGATGCTCAGATGAAGATTCCAATATTTGTATTGGATTCCTCTTTCGGAGAGGTGTAAAATCGATATAAAATTGATTTTAATCTGATGAGTAGAACATTTATTTTGAATTTATTATTTATAATAAATTTAAGTGCAGGTCGGCCTTAAGGTTTTACACCCCCAACAGATGTGTCACACACCTCAATGATGGATATAAATATAGTCAACGTTGGAGAGCATTTCACTCATCTCAACACACATCTTCTCCTCTGATTATCTACAAGCATTTGAGAAGCAGTTTCCCACGTGAGAAGAAGGACGAAATCTACTGCAACTAAAGGACGAAATTTACCGCAGCAAATTTTCTGCAGTTAGGGTTTTTGGGCAATTTTGACCAGCGTTGACTTTTATCAACGCATGGTCCGAATTGGCTGAAATTTTGTGGAGAGTTCGATTTTTTAAGGCCGTACTCATTGGCACAAAAATTGAGGTCAAAAGGTTGACCGAAATTGGAGCTGCATTGACTTTATTGTTGTTGCCCTGCGTTGACTTTTTCTGGACTGTGTTGACTTTTCTGGGGTTGACTTTGAGTTGACTGGATGATTGATTTGAGGACTGTTGTAACACATTATGGGTTGGCCGACCAAGAAGACTTTGATGGTTGAAGCATCCTGCTGACCGTCGTAACGCACCAACACATTCTCCTGTTTCTGGTTTGTCTTCTATAGATCCACTGGTATGTTCTATCAGCATTTTACTTAACTATTTATGTGATTGCTGTTATAAAAATAAAATTGCATCAAGCATAGAACATCAACAAAAATTTACACAACTCAACCTGCGCAGCCCCTCCACGTGCTCTAGTGGGTCTCCTCTCTATGTGGTCTCTTTGCCCCCCTTGGCCCACTTAAGTTACAACATTGTGTCTACTAGGGAGTGAACTTTATGTTTAGAGTGAGTTATGTCCCCCTCTGCTCACTTTTATTTATAATTGAACTATAGTAGGCGGGATTGATCAAAATTAATATTTCCAATTAGCCATCGCTAATTGGGAATATTACATAAGCTTTAAGACAACTAATTTCAAATCACAATTACAACATAGAACAACAAATTTAACGTGTATGCCTAATATGCTAGACCAATTCTAGGACATTTAGCAACCACCATGCTAAACAATGTCGAGAAAGCAAAAGCTCTTTAATGAAGAAAAGGAATATATGTTTAAGAAAGAATACTAACTGGGCAAGAAACAATTTATTTAGAGAGCTTTAAAAAAAACTCAGGCTTGAAAAAAATAGGTTGGGAGGGTGTAATATTCCCAATTAGCGATAGCTAATTGGAAATATTAATTTTGACCAATTTTTTCTTATTATAGTTGGGAGCATGAATAAAGTGAGTAAAATATTAATTAACTCACTTAGGATAAAGCACTTTCTTAAAGTCCACATCGAAATTAAGGGAGTGGGGCCTAGTGGCCAAGTGGACAGCGCAGGGAAGGGAGGACGCAGTCCACGTGGGCAGCGTGGGGCCTACCTCACACAGATGAGAGGGACAGCGTGGGCCAAGGAGCACGTAGGAGATGGTGGGGCCTAGGTTGAGAGAGGCCCATCGTTATAAAAGGGAGGAGAGCCTCCTCACTTGGTCATTCATGTTTATGCATATTGAGCTAGTCGTTTTGACTTGGAGCACGCTCGCTGTTTAGCTTGTCTGTAGTACTATTCAGTACATCGAGTGAACGAGAGACTTCGAGTGCTTGCTTGGGTGAGGAATTTCCATCAGCATTTGGTAGGAGGATCGATGGTTGCATTAGTGGAGGAGCAAAGCATCTAGAGACTGCGCAGTCTTGAGAGGGAGGACGCAGTCCATCTTGGGGGAGCTCCGGATTGGTACCATTTTGGAGGATTCAGGCCGGAGGATTGAGCAAGGGGCTAGCCCTTGCGTGTTGGAGACATTTGACGGAGAGGGAGGCCATATTTTGGAGGATAGCATTCAGCACTAGCGTGGCCCTTGGGAGGATAGCGTAGATCCTCAAGGGAGGCAATTTCGGGTGTCGACCATTTCAGAAACGCTCTCTGTGCTTTTCTGAGTATTGTGAGTAGAGGTTGATTCTAGAGTATCAGATTTTTCCGAGTAGGGGAGTAGCCCCAAATACTCATTTTGTTCTAGCAGTAGCAACAACATGGCAGTATTCAGCTTGGACGTAGAGCAGAGAGTAGCCATTTCCATTGATATTTCGAGAGTATTCCTACACTTGCCTGGTGCAAGTCGAGGTGCCATCATTCTGATCACCTCTTGTACTCATTTCTATTTCTCAGTATAATAAAATGGGTTAGCATTCTCTCTATTTCATGTGTATCTACTTCATGATCTGTTTCTAGCATTTTATATCTTGTTGTATGCTTTGTATTACTATCTATTTCCCCTTCGGGATATTAGAGTGGTATGAGAATTCATAGACCTGGCTCAGCCTGTGGAGCAAGTTGTCTATGACACCAGGAGAGAAGCCGTATATTTTCTACAGGGGTAGAAAGTACCGTGACCGGGAGCGTAGGTTGCAAATCACCTACGGAGAGGGTGACTACGTTCCAGTAGTGGACGCAGAGCAGGAGGAATCGATGGCAGATGATAGTAATGCGAAGAAGTTTGGGGAAATGCTCCTCAAGTCAGTACAAGATCTGTCGAGGCAGATTGAGGTGATGGGACAGAGATTCACTGCTGTAGAGGATAGACAGCGGGAAACCCCAAGGGGTTTCCAGATTGGTGAGGGATCAGGCACATCCCACCATTTGCAGGAGCCCGATGCCACTCAGCACATGGTATCACATGCACCCACACGTTCCACTATGCCCACTTTTCTGGCTGTGAACACAGGAGCAGGAACCTGGCCACATGGGTGATTACTTTGCTGAGTACCAGGCATACGGGTAGGAGTTCAGGGATGCCCTTTCATTTCGTGATTTTGTCCAGCTCCAGCGGGACAATAGACCCCACGACCATCATAGGGGACACCGGCATTATCACGACGGAGACACTCAACGTACGATGAGCAGGTTCCATTTGCCTATGTTTGATGGCTCATCAAACAGTTCGGCAAAGGCTTGGGTGGAGAAGTTGGACATATACTTCCAGCTCAACCAGATGTCGAAGACGGAGGCCATCAAGGTGGCAGCGCTGCATCTAGATGGCGAGGCCCAGGATTGGTGGTTCCACGGGATGGTTACACTCGGGCATTCGACAGTGACAACATATGTCGAGTTCACCCGGAGGTTGATAGAGAGGTTTGATCGGAGGGATCCAGAGGAGCACTTTGTTGAGTTGACGAGGCTCAAATAGACCGGGAGTCCGGATACATATATCTCAGATTCCCTGAGACTTTCGGTGATGGTGCCAGATCTATCCGCGGCACGGATGATTTACATGTTCATTGATGGGCTAGCAGAGCTGCTTTGGGGATTGGTCAGATCCACTAGACCAACCACACTCCATGACGTAGTTGGCAGGACCCGAGACTTGCAGGATGCCTTACCCAGGACCAGGACGCCTTACCCCCCAGAGACAGGCTTTTCAGCCTAAGGGGAAGGATGTGAGGATTCCGCCTCCTAGGGGGAATCAGGGCAGAGGACAGTTGGATGATGATGCCAGGAGGGAGTTGAAGAAGAAGAGGTTGTGTTTCACCTGTCAGGAGCCGTGGGCACTAGGACACAGATGTGCTGCTGCAAAGCACATTTTATCGAGGTCTTCTCCAAGAGCAGTGGGGAAGAAGATGAGTATGATGACGTGGAGGCAGGGGACAGCCATGCAGCGCAGGATCATTTGCCACCTCCACCACTAGGAGCAGGAGGTGCAGCCTTTGCACCTACCGGAGGGGCCCTTGCAGCATTGCTAGGAGTTCCCAAGTATCTGATGCTGCGTGTCCAAGGTACAGTGCGGGGGCAACGAGTATCAGTACTGGTGGACAGTGGGGCAACCCACAACTTCATCGATGCACAGATGGTATAGTGGAGAGGTATATAGACAGAGAGCTTTGATGGGTTTTTAGTGTTGGTCCCAGGAGATCAGACTATGCAGTGTGCCAGATATGTTCCAGCGGTGGCAGTGACGATGGGCACCTACACAGTGACCGACCACTTTTTCGTGGTTAACATATGGGATACCAATGTGGTATTAGGGGTACAGTGGCTGATCACTCTAGGGAAGGTCACCACAAATTGGGAGGCCTTGGAGATGGAGTGGGATGACAAGAAGACCGGGAAGCACGAGAATATACGGGGCATGCACACTTACCCGCCCTAGACAGTTTCAGCGCGCTGGATGGAGGCAAACTTCCAGAAGGGAGACATAAAGTGGGTAGTAGAGTTGCGTGCATCAGAGGCAGGGACTACTGGGTAGATAGTTCATCCAGAGATACAGACCATCCTTGATAGGTATGCCATGGTGTATGGGGAGATACCACCAGGTCAGCCACTAGATTGGGGATTTGAGCATACGATTGAGCTAGAGTAGGGCATATAGGCCGTCATTACCACACCATACAGGCACCCTAAGGCCTATCGGGACGAGATCGAGCGGGCTATCTGCGAGCTGTTAGCTCTTGGTCACATTCGGCCTAGCATCAGTCCTTTCGCTTCTTCAGTAGTGTTGGTGAAGAAGAAGAACGACACATTGAGGATGTGCATTGATTACAGGGCCCTGAACAAAAAGACCATGAAGAACAGGTACCCTATTCCTCGGATTGACGAGCTGATGGATGAGTTGAGAGGGGCACAGTTCTTCTCAAAGATTGATTTGAGATCTGGGTACCATCAGATTCGCGTGAGGGAACAGGATATTCCCAAGACCGCTTTCAGGTGCCACTATGGCCATTTTGAGTTCTTGGTGATGCCCTTCGGGCTAACCAATGCACCGGCCACCTTCCAGTCGTGTATGAACCACATCTTTCGCGGTCACCTGAGGAAGTTTGTGTTGGTCTTCTTTGATGACATATTGATATATAGCAGGACATGGGAGGAGCATCTCCAGCACATAGAGGCAGTGTTGCATATTTTGGAGGAGCAACAGTTTTATGCTACGCTCTCCAAGTGCGAGTTTGGGTTGATGGAGATGCTATACTTGGGACACATCATAGGGGTGGACGGAGTGAGGGTCCACGAGGAGAAGATCAGGGTCATCAGGGATTGGCCAGAGCCGAGAAACGTGACAGAACTTCGGGGGTTTGTGGGTATCTGCACCTACTACAGGAAGTTCGTCAAGAGTTTCTTGCAGTACAAATTTGACAAAGAAGGGGGCATTCAGTTGGACAGATACAGCGCAGCGAGCCTTTGATAGGCTCAAGGAGGTGATGAGCAGCTGTCTAGTGCTAGCATTGCCAGACTTCATGCAGCCATTTGTTCTGGAGTGTGATGCATCAGGAGAGGGGATCGACGCATTGTTGATGCAGGGAGGCCACCCTATAGCTTTTGAGAGTCGGAAGCTCGTTCCACATGAGCGGTTATATGCCATATACGACAAGGAGATGTTGGCCATCATGCATGCATTGGCCAAATTCTGGCAGTACCTAGTAGGTAACAGGTTCAGGGTGAGGACTGACCACAACAGCCTCAGGTTCTTCCTAGAGCAGAAACAGCTACAGGAGAGGCAGTAGAAGTGGGTCAGCAAGATCCAGGCCTACGTCTTTGACATCGAGTATGTCAAAGGAAAGAATAACGTGGTGGTTGATGCACTTTCACGCAGACTAGCCACGTTGTCTTTGATGAGTTTGGACGCAGATCGGAGGGCTCGACTATTGGTGGAGTACTCCAAGGACAGGTTTGCTTGTGAGGTTTTGGATGGACTGGTGACAGATGACAGATATAGGGTGATGGATGAGATCATCTACTACAGGGACAGGATCTTCTTGACTGAGGGATCTCAACTCAAGAAGAAGATATTGCAGGCTTCTCACGATTCGCCATTGTCTGGTCATCAGGGGTTTACCAAAACCTACAGGGCCATGAGGGAGAGGTTCTCACGGAAGGGCCTCAAGGAGGACGTACTCCAGCATGTCAGGGAGTGCGAGGTTTGTCAGCGCAACAAGGGGGAGATGAACCATCCGGCAGGTTTGTTGCAACCTCTTCCCATTCTAGAGGGGAAATGGGAGAATATTTCGATGGATTTCATCACAGGGTTGCCCATGGTGCAGGGCAATGAATGTATATTCGTTGTCGTTGATCAACTGACGAAATATGCACATTTTTTCGCCATATGCGCACATTATATAGCAGCACAGGTGGCGGAGCTGTTCTTCAGGGACATCTTCAGGTTACATGGTCTTCCCAAGACCATTGTCAGTGACAGGGACAGCCGCTTCATGGGCGGATTTTGGCAGGAGCTTTTCCGGTTGGTGGGGACAGAGTTAACACCGAGCACTAGCTACCACCCACAGACAGATGGGCAGAAAGAGATAGTTAACAAGTGGGTGGAGGGCTACTTGCGTATCTATGTCAGTGGGCAGCAGAGAGCATGGCTGAAGTGGCTGCACCTAGGAGAGTACTGCTACAACAACACACATCACATGTCCATCGGTATTTCTCCGTTTTACGCATTATATGGTTATCATGCTTTATTTTTTGTTGATGTGATGTTTGGTGCCAGCAAGGCTCCGAGAGCCAATGATTGGATCCAAGAGAGTCAGGACATCCTCTAAGCTCTCAAGGATAACATGGCTACAGTGCAGAACCAACAGAAGTTGTATGCCGACAGGGGTCGGGTGGAGAGACAGTTTGAGGTAGGGGACTTGGTCTACCTACGTTTGCAACCATACCGACAGTCGACTCTGAAGCAGAAGGGAGCTGAGAAGCTCAAGCCCCATTTTTATGGACCTTACAGGGTGATACGCAGAGTTGGGCAGGTTGCTTATGAGTTGGAGCTACCCTAGGGCAGCAAGATTCATAACATATTTCACGTATCATGCCTGAAGAAGGCACTGGGACAACAGGTGACAGTAACAGGAGAGCTTCCGCCTACGGATGATGAGGAGCACTTGGTGCTAAAACCGGAGGCCATTATTGATACCAGGGAGAGGCAGTTGCGGAGCAGGATAGTTCGGGAATTCTTAGTGAGGTGGAAGAATTTGCCAGATGAGGATGCCACTTGGGAGAGTGAGAAGATCTTGCAGCATCCATCACTACAGTTGCTTGGGGTTAAGCAACATTTTGCCAGGGGAGACTGTAATATTCCCAATTAGCGATAGCTAATTGGAAATATTAATTTTGACCAATTTTGCCTTATTATAGTCGGAGCATGAATAAAGTGAGTAAAATATTAATTAACTCACTTAGGCTAAAGCACTTTCCTAAAGTCCACATCGAAATTAAGGGAGTGGGGCCCAGTGGCCAAGTGGACAGAGCAGGGAAGGGAGGATGAGGTCCATGTGGGCAACGTGGGGCCTACCTCACGCAGATGAGAGGGACAGCGTGGGCCAAGGAGCACGTAGGAGATGGTGGGGCCTAGGGTGAGAGAGGCCCGTCGTTATAAAAGGGAGAGAGCCTCCTCATTTGGTCATTCATGTTTATGCATATTGAGCTAGTCATTTCGACTTGGAGCACGCTGGCTGTTTAGCTTGTTTGCAGTATTGTTCAGTATATCGGGTGTCTCCGTTCGGATATCCCACCCTCGGCCCCGGGAGACTTCGAGTGCTTGCTCGGGTGAGGTATTTCCATCAGCATTTGGTAGGAGGATCGGTGGTTGCATTAGTGGAGGAGCAGAGCATCTAGAGACTGCGCAGTCTTGAGAGGAAGGACGCAGTCCATCTTGGGGGAGCTCTGGATTGGTACCATTTTGGAGGATTCAGGGCAGAGGATTGAGCAAGGGGCCAACCCTTGCCTATTGGAGACATTTGACGGAGAGGGAGGCCATATTTTGGAGGATAGCATTCAGCACCAGCGTGGCCCTTGGGAGGATAGCGTAGATCCTCAAGGAAGGCATTTTCGAGGGTCGACCATTTCAGAAACGCTCTTTGGGCTTTTTGGGGTATTGTGAGTAGAGGCCGATTCCAGAGTATCAGATTTTTCCGAGTAGGGGAGCAGCCCCAAATACTCATTTTGTTCCAGCAGTAGCAGCAGCACATCAGTATTCCAACAGCTTGGACGCAGAGCAGAGAGCAGCCATTTCCATTGATATTCTGAGAGTATTCCTACACTTGCCTGGTGCAAGTCGAGGTGCCATCATTCTGATCACCTCTTGTACTCATTTCTATCTCTTAGTATAATAAAATGGCTTAGCATTCTCTCTATTTCATGTGTATCTACTTCATGATCTGTTTCTAGCATTTTATATCTTGTTGTATGCTTTGTATTCCTGTCTATTTCCCCTTCAGGATATTACAAAGCACATGCACACATTGACAAAGTGACACAGTTATTTTTGGACAAATAGTCCCTGGAAAAACCCAATGTGGGAAAACCGGTCTCTGGCTGCTAGAGGGTTCTATTATTAAGAATATTTCTGAATACACAAATCTAAGTTCCATATCTGGAAATCCCGATAGAGAAAATACTAGATCTACAGTGCACTAGTTGATCTAGGGCCAAAATAATGACTGATCCACACCCTCAAACGGGATTTACAGAACTCAACCAAGATTAGGGCCTAGAAACCCCAGCGCTGCCGTTGAAAGGCTCTGTGTCATCCTTTGAATCCCCTGAAAGGCTCTGCGTCAGCCTTGGAAGTCCTCTAAATGCTCAGCGCTGCTTCGAAAGGGACTGCGTTACCCCAGACTGGGTGATGCAGTCACTACGCTACCCCTGAAGGGTCTCTGCGTAACCCCTGAGGGTTTCTTGTTGAAAAACACGCTGTCCTTGGAGAGGCTGCGCTGTCCTTGCTGTTGTTGCTGCTGCCTTCCTCTGCGTTGTCCTTGAGCTGATCTCTGCCTCTTGTGTATTCTAGACCCCGGGATTAGATCATCCCCTTGGTATAAATTCCTCTCTCTCCAGCTGAAACACTTCTGAGTATTCTTAGCAAACCCTGCCCTAGAATCTCAGCTTAGCTTCAGTGCTCTACCTCTGTGTGTCTTTACAAATGACTCCAAGCCTTTCCTTTATACTTTTCTCGTTGACAGATCAACATCCATGATCAGATCTTGAATTAGTGGCTAAGATTAAAAGAAAGCTTGATCTGTGTGGCTTAAGACAATTTCATCACATGTTTAATTAAATTCACTTTAATTATTTAAGTTCCCTAAGTTTTAACTTAGGAAATACATTAAAATAATTAATTAATTAATTTAATATCTCCTAAACCAGATGAAATTTCCCAAATCCATTTATGTGTCTTGTAGATCTAGTGTACTCTAGTCCCTCCACAAAATTTGGGAGCTAGAGCACAATTGATGCTACCCCAAGTACACAAAATCTCAACATCCTCCAGCCTGCTACTATTGATCTTGGGCTCCCATAGCAAGGTCATGATCCAAGAGGTGGACTCCTCAAGGATCCTGCCCAACTTAAGTTCTTGGGAACTTACAGTTCAATGTCATCCCATCGCCCTCTTGGAGATGCGTGGGCACTCATGGCATACTCATTTTCTTCGATCTTTGTGGGCGCAACCTTCTGATCATGCTTCTCGTCCTTGTCCTATTTCTTCAAAGGACACTTCGTTGCATAGCGATCAAGTTCACCACAACTGAAGCATTTAATCTTCGAGACGTCCTTCTTCCGTTTCCACTTCTCTTGTTGTCCCTTAGATGCCAGGGCTACATTCTCTTCCTCCTCCTTTGTCTTTGACTCACTACCACTGCTACCATCAATTTTACACTTGACTAGGTCCCTCCTTAGCTCTTCTTGCTAAAGAGCATCCCACATTTCTTCCCAGCTCACCAGTATTTCTCTACCTAGAGAATACTCTGGATGAAGACCTGCCATTCCTCTGAGACTGCGTTGAGGGACAACCTTACCATCGTGTTAGACTGAGGTGTGGACCCCACGGCTGCTAGCTGATCACGAGTTTCCTGAAGTCTCGAGAGAAACGGATCTATATGCTCCCCTTTCTGCATCTGTGTTTGTCGCAGTTTCTGCTCTAAGTACATCTTTTGCTACTCAGAAGATCCTAAGTATAGCGATGCTAAGGCTTCGCACATTTGCCTAGCTGTGTCCTTGCTAGCTATGGAGGACACTATGTGATCCTTGACTCCATCTAGGAGCAGTCTCTTAGCCATTGCCATATCAACCTTATACTTTTTTAGCTGATCTAGATCTGTAGGCACAACTACCGTATTCTCCACGAAAAGATTGAGATCGTATTCATCTAGAAGACATGAGATTCTTGTCTTCCAGATTACATAGTTGATGGCTCCCTCCAACAGATCCTGATCTCTATGCCCGTGAGATGCCATTTCTGCTGTCAAGAAAATGTCGAATTTGCTCCGTCTCTTTCTCCTTTGCGCAACGCTGGACTGGTTTATGTACTCCTTGCTAGAGGTGGTAAATCAACCACCCAGATCTGCTGCTTAGATCTCGAAAAAATAGAATTCCCTGGCTAGGAATTCCCCGAGGAATAAATTCCCTCACAATGCTTCTTTTCTTCATTCTGACGACTTTATGCCTAGCAAAAGAGGTTCTGCCTATAGAAAACTGCGTCCCACTAGCACTAACGCTGAGGCTCTGCGCTGCTCCCTCTGCCACGACAAAACTTCTATCTG
Source organism: Pinus albicaulis (assembly GCA_034641835.2). Taxonomy (NCBI): domain Eukaryota; kingdom Viridiplantae; phylum Streptophyta; class Pinopsida; order Pinales; family Pinaceae; genus Pinus; species Pinus albicaulis. The sequence continues at coordinate 37,783,901 of CM076581.1, read as the reverse complement.
GAAGCCCTTCCTCTCTGTCGACTCACTCAAAGAGAGACTTTCCTCAAAAATTCAGCCCTCCTGGCCTGAACCGTGCAATCCCTCTGTGGATTCAAACTGTTGCCTGCTGCCTGTTGCAGCTATTCAACCTCTTGCCCAATGCTAGCTCTGCTCTTCTTGTTTCACCTACAATGCTCTGATACCATGTGAAAATTCCAAGTTCGGAATCCTACTGCAGCCAATTGAAAATACTTCACCTACTTTTATTTAATGAACAAGTTATTTACAGTGTTATACTGAAAATACTGAAGCAAATTACCACTGCAGCCTTCACTTAATTAATTAAATATGCCGAAACAAGAAACTGGGCAATAAAGAAAAACATCACACAAGACGTCGTTGTTTTTGGACAAACGTCCCCAGAAAAAACGAATGCGGGAAAACTCGTGTAGTAGATCAGAGGGTTTTATTATTAAGCAACAGTTATTTCTGAATACATCTCTTAATGTCTCTCTGGAAAATTCAATTACAAAGAATATCATTGATAGAAAGATTAGTGAGGTTACCTCACACTATCATTGAAAATATCTGTTGATCCGACCACTGAATGAGATGCCTCTGACAAGATTTGCGCTGGAGCTGTTGGATCTCTCTCTGCGCTTCTTTGTTGATGATTCTCTGATTGAGAAAGATTTCTCTTCGGAAACTGTCTCTACCCCTCTCTGCATGAGAATCTCTCGATCAAAGTTTTCCTGTGAGCACTGTTCACTTCATAAAATTCGATCTCTTGATCTCTCAGTGTGTTTCCAAATGGACCTCAAGCCTTCCTTAAATAATCTTCTCGTTGACATTCGACGACCCAGATTAGAATCTAATCAATGGCTAAGATCACTTTGGCTTGATCCATGTTTTCTTCTAGAAGTTTTACCCACAGTTTAGATTAATACCCATTAATTATTTTAATTTCCTAAGTTTAGACTTAGGTTCTTATTAAAAATAATTAATTTATTAAATAAAACCGTCTCTGGGTGGAATTTCTCCAAACGATTTCGGGATATCTGGAATACATGTGTCTAAGCCTCTCCACAAAATTTGAGACTTAGAGCACATATGATGCTACCCCAAATCAACAGAGGTGACATGAGTTGTGCAGGGTGTGTTGCAGAATCAGAGCAATACTTAATAGTGTGGAAATTCCTAGATCTAACAGTCTCAGGAATCCTACTGCAACCAACTAAATTTACTACTCCTATTTGGTAAATTACATTACATAATTAATTCACATTTCTTCATGAATTATTGCAGTAAATTACTTAAGCAACCTACACTTAATACTTTATGATTCTGAGACAAGGAAACTGAGAAAAGAACAAATCACACATAGGACATCTTTATTTTGGTCTAAGTCCCTGGAAAAACTCAATGCGAGAAAACCAGTGTAGCAAATATGAGGGTTTATATTATTAAGCAATAGTTTCTGAATACAATCTCTCTATGCCTTGCTGGCTATCTAGTATAGAGAAATCACGACAAACAAAAATATTGTGAGTTTACCTCACACTGCAAGTCTCGGATGATCCGGTAGTTGAACTGGCGAAACCCCAACACCCTTTGCATTACCTCTGCGTAGTAGTTGCGTGGGGACCACTGTGGACTGCATCACCTCTTCTCTCGGATTGATCTGCTCCTCGGAAAGTCGAGTTCTAGCCCTCTCGGCTCAAAACCCCGATCTCCCAGCAAATCTTAGACTATCTCTTGAAAACACTGCGTTGCCTTTGCGTGAGCCCTGCGTGGGCCTACGTCACCCCTTCTGGGCGCTGTGTCACACCCTCTGGAGGCTGCGCTTCTTCCTCTACTGGTTCTGCTACCTCTATGCTTAGTATTCTTGGTCCCAGAGAAGATCCTCCGACTAATAACTGTCTCTGCCCCTCACTACATTAGAATCACTTAGATTTGATCTTCGTCTGAGCACTTGCTCCGTCAGAAGAATTCGATCACTTGATTCACTCGGTGTGTCTTTGCAAATGACCCTCAAGCCTTCTTTATAGCCTTCTCGTTGAGACTTCAACGACCGAGATTAGATCTCCAATCAACGGCTAAGATTATAACTTGACTTGATCCATGTTCTCTAGAAGATTCACACTTCGTTTTATTAATACCCTTTAATTATTTAATTTTCCTAAGTTTAAACTTAGGGTCACATTAAATAATTAATTATTTTAATAAAACTCATTTCGAGTGGATTTTTCACAAATGATTTTGGGTTCTTTGGAATACATGTGCCTAAGCCTCTCCACAAATTTTGAGACTTAGAGCACTTCCGATGCTACCAAAAATCAACACTCCCTCTTAGTGAGGAAAGTGCTCTAACAACATGCTTGCTGCACATTGCTCTGACCCTGAAGCATCCTCTGCACTGCTAATGTCTGACAACTATCCACCAACCACTGTGTTGTTGTTGTAACTATACTGTTGCTCTTGACACTGCCACTGCCAATGCTACATCTGTACTACAACTCCCTCTCAAGTGCTGCATCTACTATGCTGCTAGCACTGCCACTGCAAACATTACATCTACACTCCAACTCAGTTGCTGAGAGAAGCAATTGAAACCACCCAAAAACTGAACAAGCATTCAGTGGATGCACCTCGGTGCTGAAGATTTGACTGCTGCTAGTCCCACGCTTCCCTCTAAGGCCACTGTGCTGTTGAAGCTATTGCATTGTGCCTCTATGCACTGTTGTCTCTTTGCTCTGCGCTGCTCAGATTTTGGTGCTGCTAACCACTGCATCTGTTGCTCCATCACTCAGCTCCCACTGAAAACTCCTCCATCTCGCTACGACTGATCATGGGCACCTGTAGCATGGTTGTGATCCAAGAAGTGGGCTCCTCAAGGATCCTGCCAAACTGAAGTTCAAGGTGAACTATAGTTCTATGTTGCCCCATTTCTCAACTGGAGAAGTGTAGGCACTCATAGAAAACTCATCCTTCTCGATCTCCGTGGCTGCAACTTTTGGATCGTGCTTCTCATCCTTGTCCTTTTTCTTCAAAGGACATTGTGATGCAAAGTGGCTCATCTCACCACATCTAAAGCATTTCACCTTCGAAACATCTCTATTTTGTTTCCGTTGCCCTTGCTGCCCCTTCGATGCGAGGGCTGCATTCTCCTTCTCCTTCTGATTCTTCGATCCGCTCTCGCTGCTATCGTCAACCTTACACTTGACCAGATCTCTTCTCAGCTCCTCCTGAAGTGTTTCCCACATCTGCTCCCAACTAGTAAGTGTTGCCCTACCCAAGGTACTTTGGACAAAAACTTTCCATTCTTCAGTGATTGCGTTAAGGGCCAACCTTACCATAGTTGCAGCAGTTGAGGCGGATCCCACGACTTTCAACTGGTCTCGAATCTCCTGAAGTCTCGTTAAGAATGGATTAATGCACTCCCCCTTTTGAATCTGGATCATTCGGAGCTTCTGCTTCAAGTACATCTTCTACTACTCAGAAGTTCCTTCGTATAGAAGGGCCAAGGCCTCCCATATCTCCTTGGCCGTGTTCTTGCCACCTATATGTGAGACTATATGATCCTTGACACCATCAAGGATACGTCTCTTGGCCTTTGCCATATTGGACTTGTACTTTTTGTTCTGATCCGGATCTTTAGGCACAACAACCACGTTGTCCACAAAAGTTTGGAGATCATATTCATCCAAAAGGAATTTGATCCTTTCCTTCCAGATTATGTAGTTGGAGGATCCCTCCAACCGATCTTGATCTCTAAGGCCATGAGATGCCATCTCAGCCGAAAACTGTCGAATTGCTTCCTCTTTCTCCCTACTACGTAGCTTCTAGGATGGCTTACGCACTCCCTAATGGAGTTGGTAAGTTTGATGCTCCTCGGCTGCCCAACAAATGAGAAATGTTGAATTCCTCGGCAAGGAACTCACCGAGGAAGAATTCCCCGCAATGTGCTCTTCTTCTTCTTCTGACGCTTCTCTTCCCAACAATTGCTTGCAGAAAAACTGCATCCCTCTAGCTTTGCGAGAAGGCTCTGTGCTTCTCCCTCTGCCTCGGCAAGATCTCGATCTGTAAGTCTTACCTCTATGTCGACTCACTCAGAGAGAGACAACCTCGAGGATTTAGCCCTCGCTAGAATTGCGCAATCCCTCTGGGATTCAATCTGTTGCTGCTGCAGCAATTCGGCCTTCACTTCAATGCTTAGATCTACTCTTCCTGTTTCACATTAAATGCTATGATACCATGTGAAAATTCCTAGATCTGACAGTCTCAGGAATCCTATTGCAACCAGCAGAATTTACTACTATTTTGTTAAAGCATCTGAACTTGGAAAGGTCCTTCTTCTTCTCCCCTTGTTGTTTCTTTTCCCTTGATGCAAGGGCTGCATCCTCCTCCTCTTCCTTGACTTTGGCCTTTCCGCTTCCTCCAGTGATATCCTGACGCTTGGTGACCCTCCCGATCTCCTCTTGGTGGAGGATAAACCACATGTCAGCCCAAGATGGTAACGTTGCCCTTGCTAGAATTCTCTGGACAAACGTTTCACAATCTTTTGAGATTGCATCCTGAGTAGTCCTCACTAATAGCCCCTCATCCGAAGTAGCACCGATGCCAACCAGCTGATCTCGGATGGCTTGAAGCCTGAAGAGGAATGGATCTATCTCTTCGCCCTTCATCATTTGGAACAACCGCATCTGGTTCTCAAGAAGCATTCTTCTTTGTACAAAGCCTCCTTGGTACATTGTGTCCAAGGCTACCCACATGTCATTTGCTGTAGTCTTCCCAGTAATATGAGGTATAACGTGGTCCTTGACTCCGTCTATGATCAAACGCTTCGTCCGCACTTGATTTTCCTCATACTTCTTGAGAGGATCTGCATCGGTTGGTACAACAAGAACCTTCTTTGCATGTTGTTTGAGACCATACTAATCCAGAACTGAGAGGATTTTGGCCCTCCAGATAACATAGTTGAACATGCCATCCAATCTATCTTCATCCCTAAGTCCATATCGAGCCATATTTGCTCAGATCTGACAAAAACAATACTTCTCCCTCTGGATCTACGTTTCTTGGTGACTAGAAACCCTCTAGTAACTGCTTTTGCTGAAAACTGATTTCCCTCTTGGAAATCTTCCACCAAAACACAAACGAACATCACTCTCCAATCCTCCTGATCAAATCTCAGATCTATTTGGCTCAAATCTGCTGAGTAACTGTCTTGCCCCGCCTTTGTTGCCTTAGCTAGGCACAATTCTGACCTGCAGAATCTCTACCCCACCAGCACTGCTTCTGAATCTTGGCAAAATTCTTCTGCAACTGGAGAAATGACTGTACTGCATCTCACTGACTGGCCCAGCGCAGTCTCAGCGTTGCTCAGAAGTGGACTGCGTAACCCCAGACTGGGTGACGCAGTCCTTACGCTACCCTGGGAAGGATTTGCGTAAGCCTGAAGGCCTTTTGCAGCTTCAGTGCTGTCCTCATCTGGATATGCGTTCTTCTGCTGTCAAGATGCCCTTTCTGGATCTGCTGCTTCTTCTGCCACCCTGCAGAAAAATATTTCTTCAGCTGATTGTTGGAGATTCAGCTTGATCTGCTATCGCTCGCTCTGATACAATGTGAAAATTCTACTGTAGTATCTTGGCTTATTTCTCCTACTTGATTTAGATTAATATAAGTTATTTTCAGAAATTAGATTAAAAAAATATTGAAATAAACACAACTATAGCCTACACATGTAGATCATTTCTGAATAATACGTTCATGCAACAAAGTGACACATGGATTTTTGGACATAAGTCCTCGGAAAAACCCAAAGCGGGAAAAACGATGCAGCAGATATGAGGGTTTATTATTAAGTAGTTATGAGTACAGTAAATATGGGTTCCAGATCTGGAAAACCCAGCAGAGAATAAAAGAATTCAAATTTGCAGCTAACCTGAAGTTCTAGTGCCAAATATCTGACTGATCCACACCCTCAAACAGGATTTACAGAACTCAGCTCGGATTTGGCCCTAGAAACCCTCAACGTTGCCCCTAAAGTCCCAGCGTCAGCCCTGCTAGCCTCAGAATTCCACTGCGTAGCCGAGAGAGGGACTGCGTAACCCTTGGAAGGATGATGCAGGCCTTATGCAGGCCTAGAAGCCCTCTTGCATAATTCTGAAACCCTCGGAAGCCTTTGTGTAGTCCTGCGTAGTGGCTGCGCAACACCCGCGTAGTTGCTGCTCTGATTCTCTGCGTTGTCCTTGTTGTTGCTCCTCTGCCTTTTACTGACTCTTGGCCTTGGAATCAGATCATTCCCTTAGCCAATACTACCCCTTGCTGCAGGAAATTCCTCCATAAATTCTTAGCAAACCCGCCCTATAATTCCAAATCTATTCCTTAGCTTTGCAACTGTGTGTGTTCTCCAACTGACCCTCAAGCCTTTCTCTTATACTTTTCGTTGAACCCTTCAACGGCCGAGATTAAATCATTCATCAACGGCTGAGATTAAAAGACTGCTTGATCCATGTGACTTAAGACAATTTCAGCACATGTGTTAATTAATTCACTTTAATTATTTAATGTTCCTAAGTTTAGACTTCGGAAATCCATTAAAATAATTAATTATTTGAATAACTTGAACACCAACTAAAATTTCTCGAATCCCTTTTTGGGTTTTGGAGATCAAGTGTGTCCTAGCCCCTCCACTTTCAGGGCTAGAGCACACCTGATGCTACACCAACTATACAAAATCTCAACACAATGTCACCCTTTCTGTGGATCGATTTGTTGCCTAGGAACTTCGATTTCTGCCTCCTGGTCTCACACCCTGGCTCTTGGCTTCTGCAATCGATTCCTTCAGCAAATTTACGTATTCCCTCTTGGCCTTTGCGCAACCTTTGCATAGCCCTACGTTGCTCTGCGTCAGCCTCTCTTTCTCTACGTTGCCTCTGTTGGATCTCTCTCTACCTTCTCCGCTGATGATTCTTTGACTGAGAAAGATTTCTCTTCGGATACTATTCCTGCCCATCTCTGCAAAGAATCTCTTGATCGATATTTCCTCTAAGCACTGCTCACTTCAGAAATTCGATCTCTTGATCCTTACTGTGTATTTTCAAAATGATCCTTCAAGCCCTTCTTATAATCTTCTCGTTGAAACTTCAACGACCGAGATTAAATCTCTGTTCAACGACTAAGATTAACTTTTGACTTGATTCGCTTTTTCTAGAACATTCACACCCATATTTTATTAATTCACTTTAATTATTTTATTTTCCTAAGTTTAGACTTGGGGGTTTAAAATAATTGATTCTTTTAATAAAATACAATCGTTGTGGAATTTCCAAAAACGTTTTTTGGGTTCTCTAGAATACATGTGTCTAAGCCTCCCTCCAAAATTTGAGACTTGGAGCACATCTGATGCTACCACAAATCAACACTCCCTCTTAGCGAGGAATGTGCTTTAGCAATATCCCTTAACTGAGTGCGCTACGATTTTGCAAATTTCAACATCTGCAGCAATATTCCCCATTTTTGGTATCATCCATGAGGGCTAGGAGGGACTTCCCGAGTTAGGAGCGGACAGGGTCACATGTACGGATTGGTGCTATGGTGGGCTCGGAGAGCTTTGAGAGGAGTTTTTATTGAGGTTTTCATGGTGTCTTGAGGCATCGCTTGATATACTCCATCATCAGAGGCAGTTTGGGCTTTAGTTAGTGCATTCGTGCTTTTGGAATTTTGAGTTATTTATGGGCTTAACTCAGTTGATTATGCTCAAGGTGGCATTCCGGGAGGAATATACGATGGAACACCTTAGTGTAATAGCTCATCGGAACCGGGACGAGGAGACCTACACGATGGGACATTTAGACAGAGATTTCAGTGACCGGAGGAGGCGTGGTAGTCGATATACCCTTTTCTGCATTAAAAAGGAATATTTTATAATATTTTAATAAAAGGGAAAAGTGCTCCATAAATAAAATAATAATAAAATAATGCTTTAGAAGGCTCCAAGGGATCTATAAAAGAAAGGGAGGAGGCCATTGGGAGACATCTTTGGAGTAGATCATTTGCTTGTATATGAGAGGTTTGAGGACGTTGTTCTCTACTTGATGCAGTAGCCCCAGGACGGAAACCCTCGGGTGATTTGTGAGTATTGGACGGAAACAGCAACTTTGAGGCCTTCACTTAGCAGTTTCACGAGAGCTTGAGTTTGGTGTGAGGATCATTCGGATCTTTATTTGGGTTTCATCATTTTCGGTGCAAAAGAACATAAAGCTCGGACGGAGGGAGAGTGCAACAGTGCAGTTTGTGGCCAGTGTCGTTCAGCAGCTTATCTTGGTGGCCGGTTTTCTATCTCAGCGCTTCTTGGGTCAGATCTATATGTAAACCCATGTTTATTATCTATAATAAAAGCTGAGATTTTCCTTCTGTTCTATATGGTATTGGATTGCAGCATTTCCTGTCTTTTATTTTACATGGCAATCTTCTGTTGAATAAATGTTTATTTTACGGCAAATTGTGGTATTCAGTATTTTTCTGCGTTTTAGTTAAAATATCCCATCCGGGATATTACAGTGGTATCAGAGCCTTGGTCTTGGCTCAGCTGCGGGTTTCAGTTTTTGATTGAGGTTGTTCGAGGGTTCATCCTGAAGGTACCAAAGTTTAAAACGGGGCCACATTTTCGATCAATGTCTGAATTTTGGGTCATTAGATCAAAATCAATTTATTGAAAGGGTTCCATTAATTTTTCAAAATTAGCGTGAAGGCATAAATTATTGGTGTGGGCCATGACTTTTATGAGAGCAGGGATCATCTAAGATTTGTAAGAGCCGTCAGAATAATTCCAAGGATGCAGCGTATGAATAGTAGGGGTCCATAACCGATTTCAGAAATTAAAAATAAAAATATATGTTTTATGAAGCCGTGGATCGAGTGTCTAATTGCTCAGAGAATTAAAGGGCCGAGATTGCTGTGCCCCTATTTCAGTTGAGAGGCTGAATGCCTTTCTTTCCCAGAGTAGAGGTCGTAGCCATATCCAGCGAAAGGGCATAAGTAAAGACGGTTCCATTTCTTTTGACTGTCGTCAAAAATTTGCATCTGGGAGTGGAGACGAAGGTGTGAAGACACCGATTTTGGGATTACCGCAGGCAAAGAGCGTAAACCATTTCTAATGGTTAATGTCCATGGGTCGTGGTTCCTCATGGGATGAGCGAGTCAACTCTAGGCTTCGAAGGGAGACATAAAGGGATTTGGTGGGCCCAGAACCGGAAAATTGAGGGGGTCATAACCGGATCCAATCGTAAGAGACAGTTGCGGCCAAATCTGTATAGCAGCGAGTCATCGCAAGAGAGTTGCGGCCAAATTTGTACTCATCTTCAATTTCGAACTCTGTACGCCAATTGAAGACATCGTTGCCGCGCTGATGCGTGACTTATTTATGCATTCACCCGGGTGGAATGACTAAAACACGTTAAAAATAAAATTATAGCAAGGTCGGTCCTGTGCATGCAAGGGGGCAATCGAATTGTGTATGGGTGTGTTGGCTAGAGCCGCAGCGATTTCTCGAGTGTATCAAGGCAGCTTGACAGTTATTCCGATGACCTTTGCATAGGGGATAAAACGCTGGTTGACTATTAACCTATGCATGGGGTGTTGAAGCACAACATTCTTGCTATTATAATCCTGCAGTATAAACCAATGTGCAGCCAGAGAGACCAATCCACATCATGATGGGGTCAATCCATGTATGACAGAAGTAGCCATCGTAAATTCAGGCTTTAGAAGGTTAAGGAACAGCTTTTTGCAACCAGTCAGCTTCAGATTACACGGACATTAGATACAGAACTGCATCAGACAGCACGATTATCTCCCGGTTCACCTCGATATTATGGCTTAGGACTCATGAATGGACTCTAAACAGTAAATTTACAGTTTGCAAAGGCAGTGGTTTTAGATACACCAGTCGGGAATAGTGCTGGAAGACGCAATTTTGATGTTTATGTTCAAGGGCAGAAAGTGTTAACAGATTTTGACATCCGAGAGGCGGCAGGAGACATTTTGAAAGATTAAAATAGATTTGTGGGGCTGTCATGATACTCTTTTCAGACCTGTGATTACATTGACCTGTTGCCACTTGTGACATCAACCGCGGATAAGGATTTGTGACAGAGATCCAAACTAGCAAAATCGTGGAGTTAAGAAACCAACGGTGGCACGTCAAGTCAATTGCCAGATAGAAGACGGAGCTCACGGTCTACGAGCAGCAGATGGATTGATAATGCAGAATATATCTTCCGCTAATGACGGCCGCTAAAACATCAGGTTCTACACTTTGCTTGTTACTGTCCATTCCTATTTTAAAAACACTGTTATCAGTTATATCATTATATATCAGTTATATTTTGATTTCTGACGCTATCATAAGGAGTATTCTTGAAGTCTGTTGGTACATGTAGAACGTTGCCCAGAAAATAGAATTTATAAAGGGTACCCACAACAGTTTTTCATCTCACTGAGAAATTTAACAGCTTTTCATCTCACTGAGAAATTAAACAACTCAGAGGTGCAATACTGAGTTGAAACAACTCAGAAATGCACATGCAACATTGTGCAAGAAATCTGTTTGCTAAAACACTTCACTGGAAAATATATAGCAAACTCAGAAATAATGTTCTCATGCAAACAATCAGTGATGGAGGAACTCATAAACAAATTGAGAAGATTGAACACAGAAATTAACCATGGCACACACCCAAAAACTAATCAGAACAGCAGACCCTTCACCAAGAAGGTACATAAATTGCTCCAACAAGAGCATCCGAGGAATATACAAAAGGAGGAAGAAGTGGGAAATTGGCTGTATGTACAAGGGATGGAATTAAAGAGTGGAAGATCAGAAATTGACTTTCCCAGGTTAGAGGAGCTGGAATCCTGCCTTTCAAAGGTATAGCAATCTGATTGGTGTTTGAATTGGGCTTTGAAGCCAGCTATGCTTGCATTAATACAAGCCAGATTCTTGGAACATCCAAGTGAGAGAGTCCAGCTGATAGTTGCCTCTTGTTTCAGCGATATCTTGAGAATAACAGCACCCTTCCCTCCCTACAATGCTGATATTATGAGAAGAATTTTCAGATTGATAGTAGGAACCTTTCAGGATTTGGACACTTGTGCAGGGTCTACATTTGGGAGGAAGCTTAAGGTTCTAGAAGTCATGGCTATGGCCCGAACTTATGAGGTCATGATCTATCTTGAGTGTGATGACCTGATTTTGCAGATGTTCCGATGCTTCTTTAGCATTAGGAAACATCATCCTGATACTGTCATAGCACACATGCAGTCCATCTTGTCGTCATGTATGAGAGACCATGAGACCATTTGCCGGAAGTTGCAGATTAGGTTGCTGAGCATTTGGAGGAGAAAGCGGTTGGTCTCGCCTGCTGCTTATGAGCTAGCCCAAGGGCTAGTTGAGCAGAACATTGAGTTTCTCAGGAGACAGTTGACCAGGGAGGAGCGGCTCCAGTTTGGTCGGTCAGGCAGCAGAAATGAGCTGAGGAGGAAGGGACTTTGCTTCATTTGCAAAGAACCTTGGGGGCCTGATCACTCGTGTGAGAGATGCAGATGAGGTGGCAGAGGTAGAGCAGGTAGACGTTCCTTCTGTATGCCAGGATGAGGACTCCTCTTCAGATGAGTCCATGGGATCATATGAGGATGCTTCTGGGGAGCGAGGGCAGCCATGCAGAGATGATGATGACAGTAGACCAGAGCTGTGTTCTAGTGTGCAGGGTGAGCAGTCAGGGGACTGCATAGGTGATACTCTGGGTGATGAGTCACTTGTGACGATTCAGCCAGAGCAGCATATGATGGAGCCTGAGTCAGCAGAGGAGGATACTATGGACATCAGGCATGACATATCCTTGGGTGAGATCCAGATGGGCACCCACATTGAGCCTATGATAGATATGCAGCTAACATTGGGGTCAGCCTTTGAGGAGGAGCAGTCAGATGCACAGACACCAGTTGCAGAACCATATCCTCTAGAGACGTTGGAGGTCGATGGGATAGCTCTGCAGGGAGCTAGGGGACAGCAGGAGTTTTACATTCCCGATGAGAGGAATGAGTTGTTGGAGATGGTGGAGCATCCATCTTTGGGCCGACACATTGATGAGGTGTCGATAGATGTACACGCAATCAGCAGAGCTGCAGTATTTTCAGTGAGTAGTACTCTCCAGGGGTACATCGATGGGGCTTGCAGCATATCTTGCCCACTTTGGCCCATTATAGGGAGAGGGGCTTCTTCCTACAGGCAGCTTTCTTTGACAGATAGGGCAGATCAATGTGAGTCGATTACGGGCTGGCAGCAACACTCTAGGTATATTCCATATGCAGTTGTTGCTACATCGGATTCTTCTTCCAGGATGGACTGGCGGGAGATCATGAGTTGGTACCCTCTTGGTGGTACAGTATTCTTCGTAGGGAGCATAGCAGAGCAGGGGCCCCTAGACATAGTAGCTGTTACAGGTTCCAGTTGGCAGGAGGGCACCGATTGTCGTTACTTCAGGACTCCTTCCCGATTTCAGGAGAGCAGGATCAGCATGGGATTGAGTCAGGACCTGGATTGGAGAGAAGTGATGAGTTGGTATGCAGTTGGTGGGGCAGCATATGCAGTTACAAGTACAGCACAGCAGGAGCCCGGGAGCATTGATGCTTGTTGGTGGTCTTCACCTCTGAGAGCATCAGATATAGTTAGAGACAGTGCACAGCCTGAGCCGTGGGGCTTGGGCGATGATTGGCCATGGTGGCGTTGGGATTCGGGAGGATTGTTTGTTGTCTGGGACAGAGAGAGATCAGTTTGGGATCCCGGCATTGAGGGATCTGTTCCGAGAGGTTTGACACAGGTGCATAGCAGCACCCCGAGGTTGGTATGGGATCCAGGCATTGGGTCTGAGGTGCGGCGGGCCAATAGAGTGGTCCACATATTTCGATTGCTTGAGGGCAAGCAATCTTGGGGCGGGAGGTCTGTAATATTCCCATTTTTGGTATCATCCATGACAGGGCTAGGAGGGATTTCCAGAGTTAGGAGCAGACAGGTCACATGTACAGATTGGTGCTATCAGTGGGCTCAGGAGCTTTTCAGAGGAGTTTTGAGGAGTTGGTGTCTGGAGGCATTCGCTTGATATACTCCATCATCCGAGTAGTTTGGCTTTCGTTCCGATGCATTCCGATAACTTTCGGAATTTTGAGTTATTTATGGGCTTAACTCAGCTGATTATGCTCAAGGTGGCATTCCGGGAGGAATATACGATGGATGGAACACCTTAGTGTAATAGCTCATCGGAACCGGGACGAGGAGACCTACACGATGGGACGGTTAAAGGCAGAGAGATTGATGATTAGAGGGAGGCGTGGTGGCAATGCCTAAGTTGCGAGGAAACGGCTGGAGAAGGGGTCCGTTTCGTACGGAAACGTACGGAAACGCGCGCGTACGATGCAGCTGGAAAACGCGGTTTCGGCCTTGTTGGCACGTTTCGTACGAACGTTGCCGATCTGGCCGAAGACGCGTTCCGGGCTCTCAGCAGCGTTTCCTTGCCTTTAAAGCGATTTAACTTGGTTTTTTTTTGTTTTTTTCCGATTTTCGTGCTTTGTAACATTATTGTAATCGTTTATGGACACTTGTAGATGGATTTTTAAAGCCTATGGCCCTAGTATTTATATGTGATTCATGGTAATGTTAAATTCTTAAAGTAAAAGTGACATTCTCCTTAATCTTCATTTTCATCCTTTTACTTAAATTTTTAACATTACCATGAAATGACTCGGGATGTTTGAGAGTGGTTTCGACCTCATTGGATTTCATATGGAGAAAGTAGAATTTTAGATCTCATTCAAAATCCAGCAGACTTATCAGTTTTTCAGGATTTCAGGGTTGGGTGATTGCAATGTTTTCATTGTATTTTGTCATGTATTAGGGTATGGAACTCATATTTAATCAAGAGCACCAATCCGATATTCTGAGATTGCTATTTCCATTGTGTCTGTTATCATTCACGAGTAAATGTGTTGTAACTTGTAATAGTTTATGCTTTGAATTTATCATGTATCATGTATGTTTTTAACTTTTATGATTTCACATAATATTTCTTAAATGTCCTAAATTCTAATATAAAGTTAAATTATATATATATATATATATACCACGTTTCCCCGTTTCCAAAATTTGGGGAGGTCGCGTTTCGCTTCGCTTCTCGTTTCGGAAACTCGTTTCCGTTTCCCCGTTTCGTGCAACTTAGCGATATACCCTTTTTTGCATTAAAAAGGAATATTTTATAATATTTTAATAAAAAGGGAAAAGTGCTCCATAAATAAAATAATAATAAAATAATGCTCTAGAAGGCTCCAAGGGATCTATAAAAGAAAGGGAGGAGGCCATTGGGAGACATCTTTGGAGTAGATCATTTGCTTGTATATGAGAGGTTTGAGAACGTGGTTCTCTACTTCATGCAGTAGCCCCAGGACGGAAACCCTCGGGTGATTTGTGAGTATTGGACGGAAACCCAATACTTTTGAGGAGACTTCACTGAGGAGTTTCACAGAGCTTCAGAGTTTGGTGTGAGGATCATTCAGATCTTCAACTTGGGCTTCATCATTTCAGTGGGTTCAGTGTCAGCTGTTGCCGGAGGGAGAGTGCAGCAGTTCAGTTTGTGGCCAGCGCCGTTCAGCAGCTTATCTTGGTGGCCAGTTTTCTATCTCAGCGCTTCTTGGGTCAGATCTATATGTAAACCCCTGTTTATTATCTATAATAAAAGCTGAGATTTTCCTTCTGTTCTATATGGTATTGGATTGCAGCATTTCCTGTCTTTTATTTTACATGGCAATCTTCTGTTGAATAAATGTTTATTTTACGGCAAATTGTGGTATTTAGTATTTTTCTGCATTTTAGTTAAAATATCCCATTCGGGATATTAATCTCCTTGCTAACACCAGCTACGCACAAATCTTTGCATCTGTACGGCTGCTGACACTGCCACTATCAGCACTGCATCTTTACTACAACTCCCTCTCAAATTCTGCATCTGTGATGCCGCTGATTGTTGATTTTTGTAGCATCGGAAAGTGATCTAAGTCTCAAAATTTGTGAGGAGGCTTGGACATCAACATTCTAAAGAACCCAGAAGAAGTTTCTCAATATTTTCTGCCAGTCCTTCTCTGTAAAGAATTTGTTGCTAAAGACTAATGTATAAACCCTCATCTGCTGCACTGGTTTTCCCACATTGGGTTTTTCCGGGGACAATTGTCCAAAAATAATTGTCATCGTGATTGATTCTTGTGCTTGCATTTTTAGTGTTATTTTCTCTATATATACTTGGTGATAACTGCAGTAGTGTTTATTTTGAAATTTACTTGAAGGGTTTTGTAAATAACTTATTGTGAAAATAAGTAGGAGAAATAAATCTATAATTGTCGTAGAATTTCAGAATTGAAATTTTTAAACACACACATGGTGTGTGAAGAAACTAAACACACACATAGAAAGATAGGCATTCGTTGCTTCTTTATTACACATAGATGTACATTTATATTACATGAATGTGACTCTTGGATTTATCTTCCAAGGTCACTTAGACTCCTTTGTGACTCTTCACCTTCCACACATACCTATAGAGGTTTAGGTGTTCAACATTCCCCCCCTTAATCCGAAGGGGTATGTGTGAGTCCAAGAAGAGAGTTGTAATACAAATCTGCAAAGTATGCATGGCATCACTTAGGCTAAATCAACTCTCTGAAATGTTGGCATAAAGAGGTGGTTTAAGGATGACCACCAACACTGGAACACAACGCTTATTGCAGTTCCCAGAACTCTTCCAAAACTGGCAAGAAGCTAAGGGCTTCTGCTAGAGGAATTGTCCCTCATATTTGAAAAGGGAGACCTTCAACCTAAAAGAAGGGAAGTCTACAACCTGTGATGGTTTAAGGATGACCACCAACAATTTGGAGATATTGATGCATTTCTGGAGACTCTGAAAGTTTGTGGCGAGACTGCTAAGGAGATGCTCACGAGATTCTTTGAAGAGGAAGAATATGAACCTCATGGATGGTTTAAGGCTGTCCCACCAACTAAAGCAAACTCATGGGCATCCATGTCTCGACCACAACTACGAATCTAGAATGGCAGATTGTGGCTCGGACTCAACTGATGTGGCTTTGAGTTTGTTGTAATATTCTCAATTAGCGATAACTATTTGGAAATATTAATTTTGACCAATTTTTCTTTATTATATTCGGAGCGTGAATAAAGTGAGTAAAATATTAATTAACTCACTTAGGATAAAACACTTTCCTAAAGTCCACATCGAAATTAAAGAGTGTGGGGCCTAGTGGCCAAGTGGACAGCGCAGGAGAGGGACGCAGAGCACATGGGCAACGTGGGGCCTACTTCACGCAGATGACGGAGACAACGTGGGCCAAGGAGCACGTGGAGGTGGTGGGACCTAGAGAGAGAGAGGCCCAACGTTATAAAAGGGAGGAGAACCCCCTCATTTGGTCATTCATGTTTATGCATATTGAGCTAGTCATTTCGACTTGGAGCACCCTGGCTGCTTAGCTTGTCTGCAACACTGTTCAGTGCATCGGGTGTCTTCGTTCGGAGATCCCACCCTCAGCCCCGGGAGACTTTGAGTGCTTGCTCGGGTGAGGTAGTTTCATCAGCATTTTGCAGGAGGATCGGTGTTTGCATTCGTGGGAGGAGCAGAGCCATTAGAGATTGTGCAGTCTTGAGAGGGAGGACGCAGTCCATCTTGAGGGAGCTCCGGAGTGGCACTATTTTGGAGGATTCTGGCCATAGGATTGAGCAAGGGGCCAACCCTTGCCTATTGGAGGCATTTGGCAGAGTGGGAGGCCATATTTTGGAGGATTGCATTCAACACCAGTGTGGCTCTTGGGAGGATAGCGTAGATCCTCAAGGGAGGCATTTTCGGGGGTCAACCATTTCCGAAACGCTCTCTAGGCTTTTCTGGGTATTGTGAGTAGAGGTCGCAAGCAAGCTCACTTTTCTCATAGGGGAGCACAATGCAAATACTCATCTTGTTCCAGCATGCAGGAGCAGCATCGCAGTTTTCAGCAGCGGAAGCGAGAAAGGTAGGGAGTGTGCCTGCTCCATTGATATTCTGAGAGTATTCCTACACTTGCCTGGTGCAAGTCGAGGTGCCATCACTCTGATCACCTCTTGTACTCATTTCTATTTCTCGGTATAATAAAATGTCTCAGTATTCTCTCTATTTCATGTGTATCTGCTTCATGTTCAGTCTTTAGCATTTTGTATCTTGTTGTATGCTTTGTATTGCTATCTATTTCCCTTTCGGGATATTACAGTGGTATCAGAGCTCATAGACCTGGTTCAGCCTGTGGGGCGAGTTGTCTATGACACCGGGAGAGAAGCCGTATATTTTCTACAGAGGTAGAAAGTACCGTGATAGAGAGCGTAGGTTGCAAATCACCTACGGAGAGGGTGACTGCGTTCCAGTGGTGGACACAGAGCAGGAGGAGCCGATGGCAGATGACAGTGATGCAAAACAGTTTGGGGAAATGCTCCTCAAGTCAGTACAGGATCTGGCAAGGCAGATTGAGATGATGGGTCAGAGATTCACTGCTGTAGAGGCTAGACAGCGTGAAACCTCAAGGGGTTTCCAGGTTGGTGAGGGGTCAGGCACATCCCACCATTTGCAGAAGCGTGATGCCACTCCACACATGGCATCACATGCACCCACACGATCTACCATGCCCACTTTTCTGGCTGCAGACGCTAGGGCAGGAGCACAGCAGGATCCAGAGCCTAGCCACATGGGTGATTACTTTGCTGAGTATCAGGCATACGGGCAGGAGTTCAGGGATGCCCTTTCATTTCAAGATTTTGTTCAGCTCCAGCGGGATAGCAGACCCCGTGACCATCACAGGGGACACTGGCATTATCATGACAAAGACACTCAGCGTACGGTGAGCAGGTTCCACTTGCCTATGTTTGATGGTTCATCAAACAGTTCGGTGAAGGCTTGGGTGGAGAAGCTGGGCATATACTTCTAGCTCAACCAGATGGCAGAGACGGAGGCCATCAAGGTGGCAGCGTTGCATTTGGATGGACAGGCCCAGGATTGGTGGTTCCACGGGATGATTACACTCGGGCATTCGACAGTGACCACATATGCCGAGTTCACCCGGAGGTTGATAGAGAGATTTGATCGGAGGGATCCGGAGGAGCACTTTGTTGAGCTGACGAGGCTCAAACAGACCGGGAGTCCGGATACTTATATCTCAGATTTCCTGACATTTTCAGTGATGGTGCCAGATCTATCCGCGGCACGGATGATTTACATGTTCATTGAGGGGTTAGCAGAGCCGCTTCAGGGATTGGTCAGATCCACTAGACCAACCACACTCCATGACGCAGTTGGCAGGACCCGGGATTTGCAGGATGCCTTACCCAGGACTAGGATGCCTTACCCCCAGAGACAGGCTTTCCAGCCTAAGGGGAAGGATGTGAGGGTTCCGCCTCCAAAGGGGAATCCGAGTAGGGGACAGTTGGATGATGATGCCAGGAGGGAGTTGAAGAAGAAGAGGCTGTGTTTCACATGTCAGGAGCCGTGGGCACCATGACACAGATGTGCTGCTGGCAAAGCACACTTTATTGAGGTCTTCTCCAAGAGCAGTGGGGAAGAGGAGGAGTATGATGACGTGGAGGCAGGGGGCAGCCATGCAGCGCAGGACCATTTGCCACCTCCACCACCAAGAGTAGGAGGTGCAGCCTTTGCACCTATAGGGGGAACCCTTGCAGCATTGCGGGGAGTACCCAAGTATCTGACGCTGCGAGTCCGAGTGACGGTACGGGGGCAGCGAGTATCAGTACTCGTGGACAGTGTGGCAACCCACAACTTCATCGATGCACAGATGGTAGAGCGGAGAGGCATACAGACACAGAGCTTCGATGGGTTTTCAGTGTTGGTCCTAGGAGATTAGACGATGCAATGTGCCAGATATGTTCCAGAGCTGGCAGTGACGATGGGCACCTACACAGTGACTGACCACTTTTTCGTGGTTAACATACCGAATACCAATGTGGTATTGGGTGTACAGTGGCTGATCACTCTAGGGAAGGTCACCACAAATTGGGAGGCCTTGGAGATGGAGTGGGATGATAAGAAGACCGGGAAGCATGAGAAGATACGGGGAATGCACACCTACCCACCCCAGACTGTTTCAGCTCACCGGATGGAGGTAGACTTCCGGAAGGGAGACATAGAGTGGGTAGTAGAGTTGCGTGCATCAGAGGCAGGGACTACCGGGCAGACAGTTCATCTAGAGATATAGACCATCCTTGACAGGTATGCCACGGTGTTTGGGGAGATACCACTAGGTCAGCCACCGGATCGGGGATTTGAGCATACTATTGAGTTGGATCTAGGCATTCAGGTCGTCATTACCACACCCTATAGGCACCCCAAGGCCTATTGGGACGAGATTGAGCGGGCTATCCATGAGCTGTTAGCTCTTGGACACATTCGGCCTAGCACCATTCCTTTCGCTTCTTCGGTAGTGTTGGCGAAGAAGAAGGATGGCACATTGCAGATGTGCATTGATTATAGAGCCCTGAACAAGAAAACCATGAAGAACAGGTACCTTATACCACGGATTGACGAGCCGATGGATGAGTTGAGAGGGGCACAGTTCTTCTCAAAGATTGATTTGAGATCCGGGTACCACCAGATTCGCGTGAGGGAACAGGACATTCCCAAGACCGCTTTTAGGTGCCATTACGGCCATTTTGAGTTCTTGGTGATGCCATTCGGGCTAACCAACGCATCGGCTACCTTTTAGTCGTGCATGAACCACATCTTCCGCAAACATCTGAGGAAGTTTGTGTTGGTCTTCTTTGATGATATATTGATATATAGCAGGACATGGTAGGAGCATCTCTAGCACATAGAGGCAGTGTTGCGTATTTTGGAGGAGCAACAGTTTTATGCTAAGCTCTCCAAGTGCGAGTTTGGGTTGACAGAGATGTTATACTTGGGACACATTATAGGTGTGGACGGAGTGAGGGTCCATGAGGAGAAGATCAGGGCCATTAGGGATTGGCCAGAGCCGAGAAACGTGACGGAACTTCGGGGGTTTGTGGGTATTTGCACCTACTACAGGAAGTTCGTCAAGAGTTTCTCTCAGCTTGCTGCACCCCTTACAGATTTGACGAAGAAGGGGGCATTCAGTTGGACAGATATAACGCAGCGGGCCTTTGACAGGCTCAAGGAGGTGATGAGCAACTATCCAGTACTTGCATTGCCAGATTTCACGCAGCCATTTGTTCTGGAGTGTGATGCATCAGGAGAGGGGATCGGCGCAGTATTGATGCAGGGAGGCCACCCGATAGCTTTTGAGAGTCGGAAGCTCCTTCCACATGAGCGGTTATATGCCATATACGACAAGGAGATGCTGGCCATTATGCATGCATTGGCCAAATTCTGGCAGTACCTGGTTGGCAACAGGTTCAGGGTGAGGACTAACCACAACAGCCTCAGGTTCTTCTTAGAGCAGAAGCAGCTACAGGAGAGGCAGTAGAAGTGGGTCAGCAAGATCCAGGTCTACGACTTTGACATTGAGTATGTCAAAGGGAAGAACAATGTGGTGGCTGATGCACTTTCACATAGACTAGCCGCGTTGTCTCTGATGAGTTTGGACGCAGATTGGAGGGCTTGACTTTTGGTGGAGTACTCCAAGGACATGTTTGCTTGTGAGGTTCTGGATGGACAGGTGACAGATGATAGATACAGGGTGATGGATGAAATCATCTACTATAGGGATAGGATCTTCTTGACTGAGGGTTCTCAGCTCAAGAAGAAGATATTGCAGGCTTCTCATGATTCACCATTATCTGGCCACCAGGGGTTTACCAAAACCTACAGGGCCATCAGGGAGAGGTTCTCATGGAAGGGCCTCAAGGAGGACGTACTCCAGCATGTCAGGGAGTGCGAGGTTTGTCAGCGCAACAAGGGGGAGATGAACCATCCAGTAGGTTTGTTGCAGCCTCTTCCCATTCCAGAGGGGAAGTGGGAGAGTATTTCAATGGACTTCATCACAGGGTTGCCCATGGTGCAAGGCAAGGACTATATATTCGTCGTCGTTGATCGACTGACGAAATATGCACATTTTTTTGCCATATCCGCACACTATACAACAACACAGGTGGCAGAGCTGTTCTTCCGGGATATCTTCAGGTTATGTGGTCTCCCCAAGACCATTGTCATTGACAGGGACAGTCGCTTCATGGGCGGATTTTGGCAGGAGCTTTTCCGGTTGGTGGGGACAGAGTTGACACCGAGCACCAGCTACCATCCACAGACAGATGGGCAGACAGAGATAGTTAACAAGTGGCTGGAGGGCTACTTGCGTAACTATGTCAGTGGGCAGCAGAGAGCATGGCTGAAGTGGCTACACCTAGGAGAGTACTGTTACAACAACACACATCACATGTCTATCAGTATGTCTCCGTTCTATGCATTATATGGTTATCATGCTTTATCTTTTGTTGATGTGATGTTTGGTGCCAGCAAGGCTTCGAGAGCCAAGGATTGGATCCAAGAGAGTCAAGACATCCTTCGAGCTCTCAAGGATAACATGGCTACAACACAGAACCAGTAGAAGTTGTATGCCGACAGGGGTCGGGTGGAGAGACAGTTTAAGGTAGGGGACTTGGTCTACCTACGTTTGTAGCCATACTGACAGTCGACTCTGAAACAGAAGGGGGCTGAGAAGCTCAAGCCCCGTTTTTATGGGCCTTACAGGGTGATACACAGGGTTGGACAGGTTGCCTATGAGTTGGAGCTGCCCCAAGGCAGAAAGATTCATAACATCTTTCACGTATCGTGCCTGAAGAAGGCTTTGGGATAGCAGGTGACAGTGACAGAGGAGCTTCCGCCTATGTATGATGAGGGGCATTTGGTGCTACAACCGAAGGCCATTATTGATATCAGGGAGAGGCGGTTGCGGAACAGGACAATCCGGGAATTATTAGTGAGGTGGAAGAATTTGCTGGATGAGGATGCCACTTGGGAGAGTGAGAAGATCTTGCAGCATCCATCACTTCAGTTGCTTGGGGTCAAGCAACATTTTTCCGGGGGAGACTGTAATATTCCCAATTAGCGATAGCTAATTGGAAATATTAATTTTGACCAATTTTGCTTTATTATATTCGGAGCGTGAATAAAGTGAGTAAAATATTAATTAACTCACTTAGGATAAAACACTTTCCTAAAGTCCACATCGAAATTAAAGAGTGTGGGGCCTAGTGGCCAAGTGGACAACGCAGGAGAGGGACGCAGACCACGTGGGCAACGTGGGGCCTACTTCACGCAGATGAGGGAGATAGCGTGGGCCAAGGAGCACGTGGAGATGGTGGGGCCTAGAGAGAGAGAGGCCCAACGTTATAAAAGGGAGGAGAGCCCCCTCATTTGGTCATTCATGTTTATGCATATTGAGTTAGTCATTTCGACTTGGAGCACGCTGGCTGTTTAGCTTGTTTGCAGCACTGTTCAGTGCATCGGGTGTCTCCGTTCGAAGATCCCACCCTCAGCCTCGGGAGACTTCGAGTGCTTGCTCGAGTGAGGTAGTTTCTTCAGCATTTTGCAGGAGGATCGATGTTTGCATTCGTGGGAGGAGCAAAGCCATTAGAGACTGCGCAGTCTTGAGAGGGAGGACGCAGTCCATCTTGAGGGAGCTCCGGAGTGGCACTATTTTGGAGGATTTTGGCCGGAGGATTGAGAAAGGGGCCAACCCTTTCCTATTGGAGGCATTTGGCAAAGCGGGAGGCCATATTTTGGAGGATTTCATTCAGCACCAGCGTGGCCCTTGGGAGGATAGCGTAGATCCTCAAGGGAGGCATTTTCGGGGGTCGACCATTTCAGAAATGTTCTCTGGGATTTTTTGGGTATTGTGAGTAGAGGCTGATTCCAGAGTTTTAGCTTTTTCTGAGTAGGGGAGCAGCCCCAAATACTCATCTGTTCCTGCAGTAGCAGCAACACGGCAGTTTTACAGCAGCTTGGACGCAGAGCAGAGAGCAGCCATTCCATTGATATTCTGAGAGTATTCCTACACTTTCCTGGTGCAAGTCGAGGTGCCATCACTCTGATCACCTCTTGTACTCATTTCTATTTCTCAGTATAATAAAATGGCTCAATATTCTCTCTATTTCATGTGTATCTTCTTCATGTTCAGTCTTTAGCATTTTGTATCTTGTTGTATGCTTTGTATTGCTGTCTATTTCCCCTTTCGGGATATTACAGTGTAGATGACCACCATTTTCCCCTGTCGTCCAAGGTGAGATGATGGCGAAAACTCAATTGCAAGATTGTTCAATATTCTAGAACAAGTTCTGACATATGACTTAAACATCTTCTTGGCTGTTGATGCCCATTGCCAAGAAACGATCCATCCAAGATGAATCTTTGTTCTTGTAGGAGGCTTGTTTTTGAAGCATCTCTGTGAAGAATGGGTGTGCTGATCACAGTGCTTGCAGGGGTGAGGATCGAAACAATGATCTTTCATGGTTAACCTGATCACAATGTTAATGTAATCTAAGTGAACAGCACAGGAAGTGGAGCAGGAACAACCGAATGTAAACTATCATGAAGAACCGACACTCGAAATTTGATGGGTTTGGAGTAGTTCTGAATACAGTGATGTCTGTCATATTCAAGACCGGGCTTTTGTGCTTGTTATGATGTTTTTCCAATGTTCAACACATGATGGGCTTGGGAGGTGGCCGCCTTGATTTTGTTCTTTCATAACCGCACTTAAAATGGATACTGCATCTGCAATTTCTTGTTGTTGATGGAAGTCCGTCTCAATGTTCTGAACAAGAACAAGTTCAGAATGATGACTCCGCCGATGTAATTCTTCTTGCTGAAGTTGAGATTCTAGATGCAGAAAATCAATCTTTTCTTGTGCATGATGTAAGCAAGTCTGAATATCAAAGAGAGTGTCTTTACTGATTCGGATTGTGTCATCAACAGTAGATTGTATCAAAGTTTCCAAGGACTGTAATACTTCATAAAATTTGGTCATTTTCCAAACAACTCAAGCTCAAGAAATAAAGGGTGTCGGCTTCAACCGATAATGCACCCGTTTACAATGTAAACAAATTGTGAATATTCTTCAGTTTGGTTTCAATCAATCTTCTTCAAAAATGGGTGCTACAATTTTAGAGGTAAATAGAAATGTCCACAAGCAAATGAATCCTTTAGCTACAAGCACCCATATTCTCCAACAAGTTCCACTCGACCCCTCTAAGAAGAAATTATGCTACAACATGGAGAATGTGGCTCAGTAATGAAATGAACTATGGAATAATACAATCAGATGAACCGGTGCATTCGGCTTCCTCTGCAAGTTTTATCAGTCACAAAACTGTACGCGGCTTCCTAAATGTTGCACAAATTCTATCTTTTCTCGTGCATTTTGTGGATATCTCTGAAGCTTTTCCTTGCTGATGTTTACTATCCAGACTTCAATGCACAAACTTCAATGTAATTCATCATACATAAAAGACCAGGTTGAACCAACAACACTCGTATAATTGGCTCAACGCATCTCAGTGATTCAACGAATATACGAAAAGTGTTAAAACACTGCAACCATATAACTCACTGTGGAATTTTACTTTTATAATTCCTTTGTCTCAGTCCAACAAACAAAAGATAATGAATGCACTCATAAACAACGACTAGGGTGCAACTCGTAGCAGAAACCGGGAAAACTATGGCATTGCTCTCTTATGGAATGTCAGCTTCGGTTTCACAACGCATCACAACACACTTTATGGAGATAACTCACACGTATACACCTTTCAATGTAGCAATGCCGACCATCAAAACTACAATCGTTGAACAATTATTCAACCCGTTGCACCATTTCATTGTTGTTCAACCCATCACACAACGCAATTTTATCTGGGATATGACTTGTGCACCAAATGAATCTAAATCCAGTTCCGTTCTCAGTGTCACAACCTACAAACAGAAAATCACACCGAATATACACGTTAACGCATCTATATTTTTGATTAGTCCTTACCTTTATCTTCTGTAGGGTGACTTTTCACCTTCTCCGATATCTTCTGTAGGGTGATTATTCAAATTGACCACCTAGTTTCATTGAGGCATGAGTATTTGTTGATGGGTCCTAGGAAAAATTCCCAAGAATGTCTTCACGCCCATCCAAGAACATGCTCACAAAGATGAGATACCAACTCAGTAGTTACTATCACAGAAATGTAAACTTGAATTTCAGAATCGCTTGAATCTATTGAAAATGCTTTAAAATAATGGCTAGTGTCCTTCTCACAGCAACACACTCCATCTCACAGTGCTGCACATGTTGTCCATTGGTTGACTCCACGATCGACCTCCACCCCAATGCACAACTCTTCGACGTAGCAAGAGAAATCCAAGCGTTCACCATAGCCAGAGAAATCCAAGCGTTCACTAGCGTTCTAATCCAAGCGTGAGCCAGAGAACACCAATGCCAACTTCAGGACTTTCGTATTTATCCTTTCCACGCCATCTGAAATCACTGCTCAACACAGTCATGTTAGATCCATCACAAGGCTCTGTGACCACCCCCAGGTGTGGAATTGATGTTTAGAAATGTAATGCATGCACAGAACAACAAATATGCTTCACAAGGAATGTACGCTGACAATGACAAGCTCAACGATGTAGCAGAGGAAATGCGTAAGTGTAGAGGTCAGGTCAAGCGTTACAATGCATAAAGAATTTGCATAGGCCTGACAAAACAATTTAATGCCCAAACGGAGTCGTAAGAGTGAGAACCACGAGATATGATAGGGAAAACAATCGTTATGCAAGCTATATATAGTATGCATGCCGCCGTTATAATTCAAGACAAGACTACCTACTATTCGTTCTATGGAGGGCGTTTCTTCTAACAATCTTCCATATGAGGAACTCGAAGAAATGCGCGAGAGGAAAAGTCCTAAACAAGGAAAAAGGCGCAGTGTCTATAATGGCCACAATAAATAATGGCACAAATAACACTGAGCAAGTTAAGAACGCACTAGCTCCGATACCATGTTAAAACACACACATGGTGTATGAAGAAACTAAACACGCACATAGAAAGATAAGCATGAGATGCACATATTATTCACCATAGATGTACATTTATAATATAATGGTGTGACTCTTGGATTCATCTTCCAAGGTCACTTGGACTCCTTTTGTGACTCTTCGCCTTCCACACCTTCCCATAGAGGATTAGGTGTTCAACAAAATTTCTCAAACTAACGCTCCCAATGTCAACGGCTCATCGCATATGGCAACTGGCGTTGCTTATCGCAACGATGAAAAAGCATCCAAAATCGAGCAAGTTTTCAGCATTGTTAGCACCGGGTATTTTACATCCCACCATCTCGCCCTTATTTTACTTTCCTTTCACCTCATCTCCGTCATTTTCATTGACCTCACTTCATTTTTTTAACCATTTTTTCCCAAAGAGATTTTAATCATCGTTATCAACACTAAACCTAATTTCCTCTCCCACTAAAAGCTAGGAGTTTGTTATGGAAACATAGACATTTGAGAAAAGAGGAAACATAAGGTAAGTCATATCAGTAAGTATGAGGCCATTCCAACTCATAAGATCATGTCTCCATCATTTTTTAAGAAATCATTCCAAGGGTCAAGTCATTTGCCACTCATAGGGTCGGTTTTTCTTCAAGCTGTGTTTCTGACACACAAAAGATGAATTTGACAGAAGTGAGAGAGGTTTTTGTCCATGCAGGTCAAGGAAGAAAAAGCCTCCTTCCGTTCACACGGATGTCATGGTTTTGGAGAAATGTCAAAATTACGGGTGCCACGGAGGAGTTCTTGCCCTTACGGAGTGACATTGGGAAAATCCATATTTCTCATAGCTGAAGTGTCCAAATGACTTGCTTGATGATTCACATGGTAACTAGACAAATACTAGCTTTCCAACTGAGCTATGTTGCACTCATTTTGGAGTTGAGGAAGGCCTCCAAAAGTTGCAACAACCTCTGCTGCATTTCTTCACCGTCATTCTTCACTTTTTGACTAGTCATGGGAAAATCAACTTTTGACAAGGCATATCAACTCCAATAATAAAACCAAAGGTAGATTTGGAAAGTAGACCAGGATAAGCTTTCCAGCAAGCTATCCTGGGCCCAGTGGACACATGAGAGGCATCCAAATGTGGTTTGAAAAAAGGTATTGCACACCACAGGCGCGTTCACCTGGACAGCTGCGCGTTGCTTTGAATGGCTAACGTTGTAAAATCACGGTGTATTTTCTAGCTAAACAGCATTAGCTAGGACCTTGTGCGTTCTCCTTGGTCGTTGCGTGTTCACCCAAAAATCTTCAAAAAAAATTCGAGACCTCAAAATCTCACAACTTCCTCCAAACCTTCAAAAGCAATTCTTCATGCCTCCAGCAAGTCGGTAAGTAAAATTTGATTCTTTCCATCTTATCAAATGTCATTTTGATGTGTGATGTTTGCCTAAAGTTTTGGTGTCTCCTTCCATTTTCAAAACCTAATTTTCATTAAAAGCTAATTTACAATTCTGATCTGAATCCCTTAGCTTTCATAATCCTTTCCTCGTATCACACAACATTTTCCTAAATCCCTACACAAATATCCATTTTTCCCTAAACTATCATATCCTTCAAAACCTTAAGTCCTAGGTTTTCATTTGCCTAGGCTCCCTACACCCTACACAATTAAATCCCCTATCTCGCCCTCATAATCACTACCCCTTTCCCTCCCTCATATTACAAATCCCTATTCCCAAAATCCTCCAATTTCATCACACCCGACCCCTCACTTCATACACTCACATTCCATTCCATCATCTCCTAGGGTTTTGACACCAAATACATCATGGAAACCTAGCGAGTCGAAGTTAGCAAGCCTAGAGAGATGATTTGGACACATTGGCACATACCTATCGAGAGAGGTCATAGAGGCGGTGTTTGCCCCACATATTGTGGGAGGGGCCACTGCCTTCTTCACCAACAAAAGTAGGTACACAAAGATAAAGGAAAAGATGGCGAGTGGACATACATGAAGAGGACGGCCTCCATGAGAAAAAAGGCAGATTTTGAACTTGTAAGCTTGGACATAATTGATGATGATGATCCTTTATTGATCATCCAAGAGAAGAAGCCAAGATTAAAGACCCTCTAAGCTAGTCTTGAAAGGTCCTCAAACGTCATGCCGGAAGAAGTGCATTGGCCAAGCTCAAAGAGCCAATACCAAGTAACAACCCATTCCTAATTTATAAATAAAATAATTTAATTAAATCAAATTAATTAAGTTTAAAACAAACATAATACAAGTTAGCTTTACATAAAGCCATCACATCTTCGTAACGAGATCGAGGACTCGAAATAGGGATATTAAATGCACTTTACCCAAAACCTTATCTCTAAATTAAATGTCTCCTTAAACGAAGATAATATCTCCTTAAATGTCTGCCCAGAGACCCCCATAAATGTGATAATATCTACGGGAGTTGAGGGCGGTGGAGAAATTGATATAAGGGAAACGATGTGAGGAGGAAGGGGAGACCCGATCATTGGAAGGAGGAAAATTCGCATTCCACGTCACGAAAACGAAGGATACGAAACTTAACTGAAGGATACGAAGAGTTTGGAAAAGCCGATCTCACCGTTCTTGGGATGCAGGCACGGGGCGGAAAGTGATCTTACAGGTCTGGGGTGTTCCTAGATCGGTACAGGAGGATGTGTTTCGGTAAATTGTTCAATCTGACCACGGCATGTCTACGGCGGAGAGCCACCATTAAACCATCGAGTGCATTCCGAATATTTACGGTATGTATAGAATAGTTTCTAAATTAGAGATTTTCTTGCTGATTTTGTTGCATTAGTGTTTGAAAGATATGCTTAGATTAACATTTATCAAATGAAATTCTTGTATTTAGGGGACTCTGCATAAAAGCTAGAATGCTACTTCCTCTTGATATAGAATATATCTTGTTTGTTTAAAATTCTTGGTGCATGGTTCTGCGATATGCGAGTGTCATTTAAATTAACATTGCAAGAATATGAAATCATAGATTAAATATTATACGATAAACTATACGTGGATGAATTTCATTACATTTCAAATATGGTCAAAAGAAGGGGAAATAGAAGAGTAACTACATTTGAATATGAAAAATTAGAAACATATTGGTATACGATTGAAAATGGTTAAAACAATGCATCATAAACTAGCAGAGGCAATTAATAGAATGAAGATGTATTGGACATATTGATACCTATGTGAACAAATTTTCTTTTTTATATATAAGTTCTAGGATTGATATCATAAATATCAAAGTATTTTGAATATAGAGTTGTTATATGGGTAACACTTGGTTATGAACAATATAGATATATCTTTTGTAATATGTGCAGTGTTTACATTCCGAGATTGTGTACCGGTGATTGCCATGAGAACACGGAGTTCTTAGAAACAATGACGTGATGACAAAAATCCCTGAACGTTGAGACTCCTTGTGATTCACAGTGGGTGTTATTTTGGTTCTCTTGGGAGGGGGTGGAGGTGTTGCCCATAGTTTATCCTCTCCAATACCTAGAGTCATGGGAGGAGTACAATGAGTACGCTCCCCTAGATGTGTGATGGCCCAAGGAAGCCTACAAGCATGTCGGAGTCGAGTATAATCGACGTTGATATCCTTAAGGTCTATGAATGGATCGGTAACACTGATGCCATAATGTATTACGCAGAGGACGGATAGGATGGGAGTGGAAGAGATTAGGAAGGATAGGATGATTTTAGAATAGTACGCGAGCGGATTGAATGTGAAGTAACAAATAAATTACAAAGAAAAAGAAACATGCATACTCAAATGGAATTCAATCTTAAAAATACAAATCTTCTCACATATGCCCTAACCTCTAAAAAACATAATTATCGATAGGTATATGGAACCCTAACTTCGGGACGAAGTTTTTCTAAAAGGGAGGAAGTATGTAACCAACCCATTCCTAATTTATATATAAAATAATTTAATTAAGTCAAATTAATTAAGTTTAAAAACAAACATAATACAAGTTAAGCTTTACATAAAACATACACATCTTCGTAACTAGATCGGGATTCAATAGGGATATTAAATGCACTTTACCCAAAACCTTATCTCTAAATTAAATGTCTCCTTAAATGAAGATAATATCTCACGAAATGTACGAGACCCTCATAAATGTGATAATATCTACGAGAGTTGAGGCGGTGGAGAAAGGTATAAGGGGGACGATGTGAAGGAGGAAGAGGCAGGTCATTGAGAGGAGGGAAAATTGCGTACGTCCACGAGAAAAACAACGAAGGATACGAACGCGAGAAGAATACGAAGAGTTTGGAAGGGGAGTCTCACCGTTCTTGGGATTACGGGCATGGGCGGAAGAGTGATCTTACACGGGTCTAGGATTGTTCCTAGATCGGTACGGGAGGATTATTGTTTCGGTCGTGATTCAATGACCCCCGCAAGCATCTCAGGAGGAGAGCCACCATTAAACCATCGAGTACATTCCTGGGTATTTTACGTGTATGAATAGTTTCTAAATTAAATTTCTTCTTGATTTTCATTATTTGCATTCTAATTACAGAAAGATATGCTTAGAATTAACATTTATCAAATGAAATTCTTTAGTATTTAGGGGACTCTACAAAAATTGAAGACTTGACAAACAAGAAGAAAAAAGGCTAGATGTAACTGTACAGGGTATTTTTACCTGGTGAGTACTTCAAATGCGAGCACTTTGGATGCTACGCTCTTTTTGAATAATCTAATGGACAAATGGCCACCGCCAACAGATTTATAATGATGGGACATCAACATTGCATTTTCTAAGCTTTTGGAGAGAACTAGTCATAAAAAAGACAAAAATAAACAAAAACACTTATTTTTTCGATTTTGCAGTGTTTGCATATTTACAGTCTTGAAATGAATTCAATGGGGAAAATGACCTTCATTTCCACCAAATTGAAGGTAGTTTTAGAAACTAGACTTGAAGGGCTTTCCAACAAGCTATCTTAGATCCAATTTGGACACTGTGACCTGGTAAAAAACAACACTGCAAGTTGGGGTAAAAATGGCGCTATCAGGTTTAACGAATTGACTAATAAGGTTTTTCTACAAATTTGAATTTTATCTTGGGAAATGTTGAATATACCTGTAAATGATCGAGATGAATGTAATTATCATGTTTTTACTATTTACTGGGGTAAATACATTAGGTAGATCAAGCAAATGAGGTGTAATGAATTAGTTCACAAAGTTAGGGATGAGTGCTTGCCACCTTACACTCTAGGTTTTGGAGTTCGGACTTTAGTGGATGAAACTCCTCCTCTCATGGATTTGACCCACGAGGTTGGGAGAGGTTGTTTGGAGGCCTATATCATGTCATTTTTGAGTCATTTTCAAAGGTTGAGAATTTGGAATTGATTTGATTTTTCCTGGTTGATCAGGGAACATGCTTGGTTTGGCCATACACGGCCCAGGCTGGCAATCACCTAAGAGATCGGTTCTTGCTTACGCGGCTCTTTGATCCGGCTTGACCAGCAGCTGGATCTACGGATATGTTCTTTTGTTCCTCCATGACTATACAACCTTTGATACTAGTAATTCCTCTTTTCCGGAATGCTATTGGCAGCAGTAGTGATAGTTCTTCCTAGCGATAAATTAATTATTTGGTTTATTGCTACGGAAACATCAAATTAAACACACTACCAACCTTCACTAAACAAGCTAACACAAAAGTAAGTGCGGAAACAAAAATGAACCGAGAGGTAAATCATGAACGGATACGACATAGTTATTTTGAGACTAATGTCCTCGGAAAAAACACAATACGGGAAAACCGATTACACTTGGTGAGGGTTTGTGTACTGTAGTAGTAATTTGAACCCTGGCTCTTTGTATGGCTTTCAAGCAATCTAAGTTACAAAGAATATCCTTTGGCGGAGAGATTAGTGAGGTTACCGCACACTATCCTAAAGAAATCTGGTGATCCGACGCTGAATGAGGCGGCCACGACGGCTCTCATTTAATACATGTGCCAATCCCAACGTCAACCCCCACGAGTGGGAGTGTCACCCCTTCCACGTGGATCGATTTGTTGCCCAGGCACAGTTGCTCCGGTCTCACACCCCGGCTCAGCCACACTGTCGTTGTGACAGAATTCCGGTCTTTCCCTCTTGGCCTGCGGCCACCCTTTGCGTGGCTCTACGTCGGCCTCTGCGGCTGCGTTGCCTTGAGCTGGATCTCTCTTTGCCTTCTCTTGCTAATGATTCTTTGATCGAGAAGAATTTCTCTTCGGATCTACTATCCCGGCCCCTCTCTTAAAAGAATCTCTTGATCGATATTTCCTTTGAGCAATGCTCACTTGAACTTTGATCTCTTGATTCTGAGTATGTATTTTCCAAATGACCCTTGAGAAGCCCTTCTTATAATCTTCTCGTTGAAATTTCAACGACCAAATTAAATCTCTAATCGGCCAACATTAACTTTTGACTTGATGTTTGCTTTTCCTAGAACATTCACCCATATTCTATTAATTAACTTTAATTATTTTATTTTGTAAGTTTAGACCCTGGGAGCCCTTTTAAAATAATTGAATTCCTTTTGAAAAAAATACAATCCTGGTAGAATTTCCCAAAACGATTTATGGGTTCTCTTGAATAAATGTGTCTAAGCCTCCCTGCAAATTTTGAGACTTAGAGAGCACATACGTAATATTCCTAATTAGCACCGCTAATTGGAATATTGTTTAATATAGTTTTTGCCGGCTATAGTTTATTAATAAATAAAAAGTGAGAAAAGGGGTCTAACTCACTTAAATAAAATAAGTGTTTCCCTAGTAGATGCAACGTTGTAACTTGAGAGCCAGAGGCCCACACCACGTGGAGGAGCCAATGAGAGAGGACGTTGGTTTTGGAGAAACCAATGCTATAAAAGGGAGAAGGAGCCTCCTCATTTGGGGGATTATTGATATTGTTGATGATATTGAGCTAGACTTTGTCTACTTGAGCACGGCTGTTTAGTCGGTCTGCTGACAACGCTGTTGCGTGCAGTGAGTGTCTCCGGTCGGAAGATCTCTTATGACGGGGGACTTCGGTCTTTGCTCGGGCAAGGTTTTTCTTCAGTGCTGGCAGGAGATTTGCGAGTGTTTGTTGGAGTTTCTTTGAGAGGCGAGCTTCATTGGGTGACACGCGATCCTTGGAGGAGAACGCCGGTTTGAGTTGGAAGTACATTCGGTGGTAGAATTTCTGCGGGAGATTCGGAGCCTCTTAGGTGTGGAGGTTGTTTATCATTTGGTAGGTTTCACGAGAGTTGTGGCCCCATTTAGGTCTATTTTTTTAGTTTGGTGTAGCGGGTACGGAGGAACATTTTTTCTAGGAGGAGGGTTTACGGGGGTGATTTTTCGAAGGTGGTTCGTTCTGATATGTGGTTTACGGGTTTTGTCGGGGTGGTGAGTTCGGGTGGTCTGCCAGTTTTCAGCTCATTAGGCAAGGGGGATCGGCCCCTGAGACCGGTTGGTGCCTGGCAAGCCGGCGGTTTACGGCGGTTTCTTCCCGACGGGCGGGATGCGGTTTCTTGTAGCAGCGGAATTTCCTTTTTTCTGAGAGGGTTCTTCACTTGCCTTGAGCAAGGATAGGTGCATTTATTCTGATTATCATTGTATCTCATTATGTTCTCTGATTAATAAAATGGCTTATTATTCAAGCATTTTTATGTCTTTGCTTTATGTTCCTATTTTAAGAGCATTTTCTATATTTAGCCGTATGCTTGTATTATTGTCTATTTCCCATTCGGGATATTACGGTGGTATCGGAAACATAGTTACATTGACACCATAGAACTAGCTATCTATGGAAAAAATGAGGATCACAATGCCTACATTCTTCACAGTAGAGGCAACATGGTCGTATACCACTTAAGTTATTTCCAAGATTGGCGGTCAAAGGGGAAGACTTCAAAAGCATTGTGCCCTTCAAAGATTCTTGTCAGCTCGGGCGGGGATGGAGTAGGGACGGTGGTAACGGTGGAGTTTCTAGCATGCGAGTTGGAAGTTACGAGCGTACTATTGGGAGGTCACCTCTTCCCATGCATGGGGATCCACTAGTCCCTGTGTGTCTAGCCCAAGAAGGCTGGGAGCGGTGAGAAAGGGATAGTTATTTCTTTTTTCAGATCTAGAAAATATACATCCTGCTGAGAGGTCAAGAAGAATGAAAGAAAAAGAAGAAGATACCATGCGCTTCAATTCTAATAGAGAAGAAGAGATCCATCACCTCTTGAGAGGCTTGTGAAACAACGTCACATTGGTGGAGGAACCGGCCACATGCATCGACGGTTGGGGCAGCCAACACTTTTGAGGATGGGACTCTTGTAGATCAAGGGTCAAATCCTCTCATTGCTACTATAAACCCGGCACAGTTTTACTATGGCTGGCACAGCATGGAAACACTCAAGAGAGGAGGAATGGAACCATCATTCTCATGAGCCATTGTTGGATTATACATTGCACTTGGAGGATAGAGACTTGAGGATTAGGGAATTAGAGGTTACACCTAGTGTGACACAAGGATACCCTCATTGGAGACCTCCTTGGCCATGACGGTTGATGTGGTAGTGGAGAAGGTAGAGCTTACTGATGAGGGCATCACATTGAGGTGATGATCGGGGTGTACGAGTCTTCGGGTGTGGCTTGCAGATGAGCGCGGTGTCGGGAGATGTATCCACCTTGATGAGGCACTAGGAGCAGGTGAGATGATGGTCGCGGGCGGCGGTTATCATCGGCTTCGGACGGACCTTCGAGTTTTGAGAGAGAAGGCCACGTCAGTACGGGAGGCCATTTTGTTGCAGGACCAGGAGCTGGAGGGTATGAGAGTGACTTGTGCCAAGTCAGCGGCCAAGTTGGTCCGCATTGGGGAACGACTAGATTCCCCGATGGTACAATCAGAGGGCACGTTGGAGCGTCAGATCATTCCCCTTTAGGCATGCATGGATGGGACTAGCAGTGTTGTTGGGTCATCTCTTCCCGTTGGAGAGAGAGAGGCAGAGCCACCTAGTCAGATCTCATATGTTGACTTGGACGATCAGAGTTGCACAGGGTACAGCATCCACATGTTGAGGTTGGATGGCGAGAGATTTTGAGTTGGTGCTCGGTGGAGCGGGCTATGGAGATAGTGATGGATCCGAGTGTAGCTCAGCAGGATTTTCTATGCATGGGGAATACAGGAACCCCAGATTGGCATTGGGATCCAGGTGGGATCACCTATCATTTCCCAGGCAGGTCGGCTGACTATGTCTTGGAGAGTACAGTTGGCCTAGTAGTAGAGCATGTGCAGTTTCGGTCAGCTTCAGTGGCCAACCAGTTTATGGGCAGACTCCCTAGGTTGTCTTGGCATGACATTCATACACGGGATCACGGGGTGGTCAGCACACCTTGGTAGGAGCTTGTCGGAGGAGGTGGCATTGGCAGGCCACCAGATGGCACCTTGTATGGGGCCAAGGATTCTTCACCTTTGTGTGGGGCACAGAGGACGTAGCGGAGCCGAGCAGTGGTGGTAACACTACTGACACACAGGGAGATTCACTTCTCGGACCCCTTGAGGAGGATTTGGAGTGATGATCCTTTCATCGGCAGGTATAGTGATACGACGGTGGAGACGATGTTACCGATTGGTGGTAGTCGGACATGTAGAGGCACAGCTCTATGTCATCACATCCAGGGATGTGTGGGAGCCTCTAGCATTGAGCGGTGGATTGCCGGTGGACATGGAGTAGCATGGTGGTGTGCCATAGTGTGTGGGACTGCATTGTGGAGTAGGAGTATCCTACATCACATTGAGAGCATGCAGAGAGTGACCGATGCCTGGACACAGTCAGGGCACGAGAGGGTACAGGGGGCTACAGCAGCAGCACATGGTATCCAACAGTATATCGAGGTATGCCTCAGTGTGCAGTGGCATGTTGAGGAGTATATGGATGATCAGTGGTATGCGAGGGCATACGGTGCTGCACAGCAGGGTCTTAGAGTTTTGCATCCAGGGAGACTCACAGACAGGGACATTGGGCTTACCTTTTGGGGTATTTCACCCAGGATCGATGAGGAGACAGAGGAGCGATACTTGATGGTATCTGTGGGGACTCACACATCCGACACTCTTCTACATCACTCATGGGCACAACTGATTTTGTTGTTGTCCTTTGGCACTTTGGGCATGAGCATCAGGGTCCGTGAGGCACACCCACGACATTTGGATGGCCCTCAGCACACTAGGCGGGAGACTTCTCAGCGGTGGCACTGGGTCAGTACGCTAGTTGACAGCCACAGTTTAGGGGATGAGATGATCCTCTGCAGTGGTGGCACATTAGTCATTGCTGAGCCTACGCTTGGGGAGCGGGTCATGAGGGAGACATGCATCATTTTTCCCTCAGGGCATGTTGAAATCATGCATGAGCAGAGGATATTGGGTTCAGCAGAGCTAGCATCCCAGCATGCGTCTGGACTCCAGACATTGTATCGACACTTCATCGAGAGGCTGGATGGCATATTCAATGCAGATGAGGTGGCAGAGGTAGAACAGGAGGGCATTCCTTCTGTATGCCAGGGTGAGGACTCTCTTTCATATGAGTCCATAGGATCAGTTGAGGTTGCTTCTGTGGAGCAAGAGCAGTCATGCAGGTATGATGACAGTAGATTGCAGCCGTATTACAGTGTGCAGGGTGAGCAGTCAGGGGACTGTATAGGAGATACTCTGGGTGATGAGTCACTTGTGACGCTTCAGCTAGAGCAGCACATGAGGGAGCTTGAGTCAGCAGAGGAGGATACTATGGACATCATGCATGACATTTCCTTGGGTGAGGTCCAGATGGGTGCCCACATTAAGCCTATGATGGATATGTGGCTAGCATTGGTGTCATCCTTTGAGGTGGAGCAGTCAGATGCACAGACACCAAGTACCGTGACAGCAGCTACAGATCCATATCCTCTGGAGATGTTGGAGGTAGATGTGATAGTTTGGCAGTGGGAGATGATTACGGGTTGGCGGCAACCTTCCAGGCATGTTCCACATGCAGTTGTTGTCGCTACATCAGATGCTTCCTTCAAGATGGACTGGCGGGAGATCATGAGTTGGTACCCTCTTGATGGTACGGTATTCTTCGTAGGGAGCACAGTGGAGCAGGGGCCCTCGGACATAGTAGATGTTACAGATCCCAGTCAGCAGGGGGGCACCAGTTGTCGTTACTTCAGGACTCCTTCCCAATTTCAGGAGAGCAGGATCAGCATGGGATTGAGTCATGACTTGGATTGGAGAGAGGTGATGAGTTGGTATGCAGTTGGAGGGGTAGCATATGCAGCTACAGGTACAACGCAGCAGGAGCCCAGGAGCATCGATGCTTATTGGTGGTCTTCACCTCTTAGAGCATTAGTCATAGCCAGAGGCAGTGCACAGTCCGAGCCGTGGGACTTGGGCGATTATTGGCCATGGTGGCGATGGGATCCGGGGGGATTATTGGTTGACTGGTACTGTGAGAGGCCAGTTTGGGATCCTGGCATTGAGATATCCCTTCGTATCAAGGTGATGCAGGAGACAGAGAGGTTTCAGTGGGACCCAGGCACATTTTGCAGTATCGGTGGGGAGCATCAGCTAGAGAGTAGGCTTGTTCAAGCATTGCTTGAGGACAAGCAATTTTTGCCGGATGAGGATGCCCCTTGGGAGGATGAGAGGATTTTACAGCATCCATCACTTCAGTTGCTTGAGGACAAGCAACATTTTGCCGGGGGAGACTGTAATATTCCTAATTAGCACCGCTAATTGGAATATTTGATTTTTGTATAGTTTTGCCGACTATAGTTAATTAATAAATAAAAGTGAGAAAAGGGGTCTAACTCACTTAAATAAAATAAAGTGTTTCCCTAGTAGATGCAACGTTATAACTTAAGGGGGAGCCTTGGGGGTCCACACCACGTATGAGAGAAGGCTCACGTAGCCTCTAGAAGCTTCTGTGCAGGCCCATGAGGAGCACGTGGGAGAGAGAGGGACCACGTAGGGTTTGAGGAGGGCCAGCGTTATAAAAGGAGGGAGAGCTATCTCATTTGGGCATTATTGATATTGTTGATGATATTGAGCTAGACTTCTGTCTACTTGAGCACGCTGGCTGTTTAGTCGGTCTGCAGCACTGTTTAGTGCGACTGAGTGTCTCCGGTCGGAGATCTCACCCTTGGCCCCGGGGGACTTCGAGTGCCTGCTTGGGCAAGGTTTTTCTTCAGTCTTTAGTAGGAGATTTGCAAGTGTTTTGTTGGGAGTTTTGCCGAGGAGCGGAGCTTCATTGGGTGACTGCGCAGTCCTTGGAGGGAGGATTGGGCATTTGAGTTGAGCCAGCCAAAGGTAGAGATTTCATAGAGATTCAGCTCATTCCGGTGTGGAGATTCAGCTGCTTATCATTTGTAGTATTTCCCGAGAGTTGTGGCCCCATTTCGCCTATTTCGCTTGGTGGTTGCACTTGTCCTGAGGGATGTCGTTTTTCTAGGAGGAGGGTTTCGGTGATTTTCGAGCCGCCTCCTTTTATATGGTTTCGGTTTTGTCCTGTGGTGAGTCTCAGATCCGTCGATTTTCACTATTCTGCAAGGGGGTTTCACTTCCCTTTAGTCAGCTCATTCCAACAACAGCTAGCTACTACAGCTTTTCCAAAGAATGATGCGCTTCTTGTAGCACCATTTCCCCGTTTTTCCTGAGAGGGTTCTTCACTTGCCTTGAGCAAGGATAGGTGCATTTATTCCGATTATCCATTGTATCTCCGTTTTTCTAGGAGGAGGGTTTCTGGGGGTGATTTTCGGAGGTGGTCCGTTTTGTATATGGTTTTTGGGTTTTGTCCGGGGTGGTGAGTTCAGGTGGTCTGCCGATTTTCAGCTCATTCCGGCAAGGGGATCAGCCCCTAGCTTCAGTTCATTCCAGCAGCAGCAGTTTACGGCAGTTTCTTCCCGGCGGGCGGGATGCAGTTCTTGTAGCAGCCATTTCCTGTTTTTCTGAGAGGGTTCTTCACTTGCCTTGAGCAAGGATAGGTGCATTTATTCTGATTATCCATTGTATCTCATCATATTCTCAGATTAATAAAATGGCTTAGCGTTCTGGCATTTTTATGTGTACTTGCTCTATATTCTAGTTCCAGCATTTTTCCTATATAGTTGCATGTTTGTATTTCTGTGTATTACTGTCTATTTCCCGTTGGGGATATTACAGTACTCCACCTCGTTTTTTGTGCCAAATGCAAAATATAAAATTACAACAGAAGGTACAACCTTAAATGTTGTATGGACAACATAGAAAATAGTGTCGGAACAACTGTATGGCCTTCCTCGGAAAACATGCCAAAGGCTGCCTCAAAAACAGTGGCAAATAAATGTTGTACGAACCTTGATTTCTGTGCTGCTGAGTTGCTGTATAGACCTCGAAAATAGTGTTGTTCTTGCTGCTGTACGTACCTCGAATTTCGTGCCTCCTTAACTGTTGTACAGACCTTGAAATCTGTGCTAGACTGCTGCAATAAATGCTGCTTCCCTTTCCTCGATTTTCGTGTGCCACTTGCCTCGAAAATCGTGCTCCTGATTTGCTACGAACTTGCTGAAATAGTGATACCTTGGCAAATGTGCCAAGGTGTTGTTTTCTCCTTCTCTCTTCTCTTAGAAATTTCTTCTCGCTCTCTTCTCCTCTTCTATTAATCTGCTCATGAAAGACTGAATGACCTTTTCTCTTCTTTTCCTCCTTTAACCTAACCCTAAGTGAGTTTTGGGGAATCCCTAAATCCAATGGTTGAGATAGCTTTAGATTTAGGGCTGAGATTAAATGTGCATTTAATTCTCACCTTCTATTTTTCAATTAACCCCACTTAAATAAAGACCCACTTAGCCTTGTATTCCTATGGTCACTTTTCACTTTCTAATTTCACATTGACTTTAATAAAGTCACTTTAAAATTAGACTTAGTAACTTTATCACTTATAAAGTCACTTTTAAATTAGATTTGACTTTACCACTTATAAGTCACTTTAGGATAAAAAGTTTAATACATTTTGACACTCTTCCCTAGGCCAAAGATCAAAGCCTTAGTGAACCACTTGTTCTCTGGTACCCTAATTTTAACATTCCAATCATCAATAGACAAGAAAAACGAAGCTCCAAGATCAAACACAAGTTCTTCGAAACGTCGAAATGCATCAATCTCCAAATTCTTCCATCAATAAGGCTAGCAAAATTTTCAAGAAGAAATACAAGTCCAAATCCAAGTCATGATCAAATTAAATGATCATCACATCAATATATCCTCCCTAAGGGGTTCATTTTTCCTAATAAGACCTAATATTGCTCCAACTAATAAATAATGTGCAAAAATAACATTCCTTGGTGACAAGCCCACCAAGATAGCTCCATAACACAAAAATAATCCTCCCAAGAGGGAAAAATAGTAGATATAGTAGGTCGAAGGGCCATTGAGGAGGACTAGTGGAGTCCAATGTGTTCCAAGATGAATGAATGATCTCCAAACATAGTGATAGTGATAGTGTAACCAATCATTTTATTTTTTATGTAAAATCTCAGGATTGTCACTCAAATTCAAATGCCAAAGACACTAGCCAAATGCCTCTTACTTCGTGGGATCTTGGGTTGGTCTTGAATTAGGTTGGTGCTAGAATTTGTTGCCATCTTGGGGGTGAGATCAATGACCTTTTCAAATGTAGGGAGAAGGCTAGTTCTAACTGGTGATGGAGTTCGTTCTCCCCTTGCAGCATCCCTAGTCAAAAGAGGAATGTTGTCACCTTCAAGCAAACTATGAGATTGGACAATGAATGTTCGCTGGAGGAATACTTGAAATTCTGTTTATGAATCAATTCCTCAATGATTTAGTAGTGAGGTAGACCCGCTTCCTCCCCAGCAACGACGCCAAAATGTTACCGCTCAAACTAGAAAGGTCCCTAGGAGGGGTTCCTGTAGAGAAACTACTAGGTCAAGTGGCAACAATGGAGCGATAGCCCACTATCACCTCAGCTAAGATTCTCTGCTCTTTACAAACTTTCACCTATGGGAGGAGTCCAAGTATTTGGAAAAATCACTAGGAGGAATATATCAGTGATGTGTAGTTAGTGATTCCAAGAGCCTATTCAAAGGAGAGACTCTAATGATAGGGATTGCTTGCTTTAGAAGCAAGATGAATGGCTCTCCAAGAAGGGTTGGATGGAGACCTACGACTAGGGTTGAGGAGTATTTTTGATGTAAAATCCTACCTACGCTCTAGACCAAAGAATCCTAGAAGAATAAGGTTTCCATCAGTCCTCGTGAAATTGGAGTAACAAGGTTGTGGGACCACAAGGAAGCCCTAGCAGACCCAACTGAGGTCA
This sequence comes from Pinus albicaulis, assembly GCA_034641835.2. NCBI lineage: Eukaryota > Viridiplantae > Streptophyta > Pinopsida > Pinales > Pinaceae > Pinus > Pinus albicaulis. Next base: position 37,742,434 of record CM076581.1, on the reverse strand, counting down.
AGGATTTGGAGTGCAACTTCAAACAAAGGGACTTGACCAAGTGAGGGAGAAGAAGAGGACCAAGGTGATAAAATTTGAATTTAATGTTTAATGCAATGATCCTTGATGAAGCCGCTAACCAAAGGCAAAGTAGGGAAATGATTTTTAAGACATGGCTTGGGATATTTCAAGATTCCAACATCAGAATGGCCTCAAATTTAGAGGACCTCTTAAGGACTCACCAACGTATCTCTAAATCAAGTTTCATAAACTTTTGACCGCTACAAAAGATTTCGTTGTATGCCCTAGATGACCTACTAAGGTTTGGTCTTAGAAAGAGGAGGTGAGAATGATTTTCGTTTTGTGATCACCTAGGACTAGACCAATACCTAGCCTATTGGGAGAAATGGAGTCAATGAGATTCAATGTTTAGAGATCTTTATGCCTAATCAAGGAGTTCCCCAGTAACTTCGCATGGCCCTAGAGGCAACAACTAGGTCACTAGGAAAATTTATGATTCTTTGATGCTGCAATTAATGACTTATCAAGGTAACTATGAACATTCATATACCCCTAGGATATTTATTCACTATACTTTTCATGAAACATATGAAAAAGGCTTCACAAAGACAAGATTAAGAAATTTGTATTTCATTAAGGTAGCTTCGCCAGCTTCATGAGCGAAAATTTTCATACATTACATAAGTGACAAAACATGAGACGTAAACCATGAAAATACACTTACAAGTATAGGAAAAATCTTCCAATCATCAATAGACAAGGAAAACGAAGCTCCAAGATCAAACACAAGTTCTTCCAAACAATGAAATGCATCAAGCTCCAAATTCATCCATCAATAAGGCTATTGAAATTCTCAAGAAGCGATACAAGTCCAAATCCAAGTGATGATCAAATGAAATGATCATCACATCAATATATATCCTCCCTAAGGGGTTTGATTTTCCTAATAAGGCCTAATAATGCCCCAACTAATAAAATAATGTGCAAAAAAAACATTTCTTGGTGAGATGCCCACAAAGATAGCTCCATAACACAAAAATAAGCCTCCGAAGAGGGCAAAATAGTAGATACAATAGGTCGAAGGGCCATTAAGGAGGCCTAGTGGAGTCCAATGTGTGCTAAGATGAATTAATGAGTTCCAAACATAGTGATAAAGGGGGTGGCCCCTTGATATCCAAGCAAACAACCTGTGGTGTCCCCAAGTGGGTATGGGGGCACGAAACACCCTCATGGGTCTCCAAATGGATCAAACAAGCCTGTAATCCATCTATAAGGGTTGTAAGAATGATGCAAGCCTTGCCATTGTCTCCCGCGGCGAGGCACATCCTCATCTAGGCCCTAGATCAACAATTGTATGGTGGAAGAGTGGAGTTGGTTGGGCAAGGTGGTCTAGGTGCATCATCATCATCCAATAGGTGGAACACGAGCAAGGCATGAGTGAAACTGAAGGATCAGATAGAGTGGCAATCTATTCTCTACTATTGTGGACACTCGTGGCTCGCAACGCTCACCCTACAAATGCCAATATGACACTTTGGAGGGCTTGGACCCTGTATAGGGAGACCAAACCCCATATGAAGACACACCTGCAATCCTGTATAAGATCCAATGCGTCCCCTTGCCATCTAGTACAACAAAACATTAATGCAATTGAGTAAATGAGCTTAGAAGTGATGGAACCAAGTGGACACTTCATAGTGGCATGCCCTTCCATAATGGGTTTCAGAATGTACAAGTGTCTCCAAGTTCAAGAAGAAGGTTAACCAAGGACCCTATTAGGTGGCTTTAGCGTCTAAGGGGGTGACATGTCCATGGTACATCTATCAAATGGCAGGTGGTATGTGAAATAATGATGGAATAGAGTGGGGCATTAGGGGAAGGCTCCAAGCCACATGCCACAGTACAAGGGTAGCAAAATAGTGGAATCTCGCACTTGGGTATATAAGTGTAGGAGGGAGAAATCATGGTACATGAGTTACCCCGACCATTGTTTTTCTACCCTTCTTCATATGCCTTTTTCCTTTTATAGAATTTTCTTTTGTAACTGCTCGGGGCTCTAGGGGATGAGAGGATGATATGTAGGATATAATAGTGAATACTCCCTTTAGGTGGGGCAGTTCATCGCCCACCAAGGGTTGGGATAATCACGGGTTCCCTAATGATGAAAGGGGCCAATATGAGGGGCCTTAGGAACCAGGATGATGGCCACGATCATAGGGGTAGAGCTCATGTTTGGATTTTGCCCACGTGCTAAATTTGTATGTCCTGGCCATCTTTTGCATTTTATTGTACATTTCCTGTTGAGAGTGGCCAAATTATTCCTTTTCTTTTTCTTTCAGTTGCATCAGCCTCCGGGGCATAGTTCCAAGCCTGACCTAAGGTGTGGACAAGGGGAGGGAAATATGGTGGATAGGGTTATAATGAGCGGAGGGGAGTGATGTATATGGTGTTAGGAAGCGGGACCACACAACCAAAATTGGGGTTCACCATGTAGTGCCACCCTAAAGCTAGTAGCCAATAAAAGAGATCCCACAGGACCAAGATACAAGGTTAACCATCAAATTGGACAAAGGAGACAAGAGTACAAACCAAGCCCACTCTGTCCAGATAACCGCCCCACTAATCCATGCCCAAAAGTGTCCATGATAAGTAAACAAAAATGCCCAACTACACAGTGAAAAGCCATACATTCGGGGTTGGAAGACCCACCTTCAAATATACGATCATAAGAAATGAGCAAGGGAGCATATGGCTACCTCAAGTGGCGAAGATAGTGGCATGTTGAACTATCTGGTGGCTACAAGGGGTTGCTGGCTGTCGACTGAGGACCATCTAGGAGAAATTTTTTCTCCTATGGATAATACCCACGGGTGGTGGGTAACATGACCCAAGGGAAAATCCTTCCCTCTTTACTCCCCATCCACAGGAATCTGCTACATAGCTTGCAGATTGAATTCAAAACCCCTGATGGGATCTAGGACAGTGACATCCAATAAAAATATATAGCTTCTAGTACTAATTTGAATAACACTAGTCTCCCTACTCTGGACAACCATCTGAAGCACCGTGATTTGATTCTTTTCTCAAGCTTTGTTATTAGCCAATTCCAATCATGTTTCCAATAATCATTTAGTTTTAAAAAGAATCCCAAATACTTTAGTCCATCTTAAAAGTCCAATGTATAGTATGGGAAAAGGGCTTCTGCATAAAAACTTTGGCCCTAGCCAAACCATTTGGAGATAACGATGATTCCCGCTCATTTACCATCATTTTAGTAGCCTTCTAAAATAAGCTCAATACCTCTTTAATAGTAGCGATATCCCTTTAGGAGTCATCATAGAAGAGCAGGACGTCAACAACGCATAACAAATGAGTAATAGTTAGATTTTTAGCTACCCAAACACCATGAAGGTCACCTCTTAATTTTGCATCGTTTAATTGCCTGCTCAAGCCCTTGGTAACCAACAGGAAGAGTAGGGGAGAAAGAGAGAACCCTTGCTTGAGCCCTCTTTAAGCTTGAAAGGAATTATATGCATTGCCATTAATGAGCACCACAAAAGATACTGATGACATACAACTCATTACCCAATTTATAAATGGTACCTCGAAACCTAAATGAGTGAGCATGAGCTTGATATAACACCAATTCACCTGATCATATGCTTTTGATAAGTCTATCTTAATAACCATCCCTTTCTTCTTCCAAGTTTTTAGACCACGAAGAATTTCCTGGGAAACCCCAATCGCTTCATGAACATGTTTGTCCTCCAAGAAAGAAAATTGTTCACTAGATATGTTATTAGACAAGATCAAATTTATTCTATTTGCGATAATCTTAGAAATGATCTCTTAAATACAATTATAGAGGGATATAGTTTTGAAATCGTTAAAGGAACGGGTTCATCATATTTGAGGGTTATAGACCACCAAAAGTGGGGTACCCCTTTGAAGATCTTTCTTTTTGATGTATCCTCATTTAGTCAACAACAACAACCTCTGACAACCACTTGATAGCTTTCATGTGCTGCTTTATCTCCACCACCTGAGCCATCCATCATGTACCCTCTCCCATCTATCGATATAGTATATTTGAAGGTAGTTCATCCAATCCTAAATGTATTGTTTTTCATTATGCAATCGGGTGTTTATGCTTGTTCTTCTTGGGTACACTTAGGTATGGATAACTGGGTGTCTTGGAAGTAGGAAGGGTTTTGATTGTAGTCTTGTTCCCTTACCTTAACTTGGGCGGGGGATGGCGGGCGGGGGGGGGGTTAATGCTCAACCCTAATCCCATGGATCTCCCCTACTGGCTTATAACTTTAGGATGGCCACTACTTGGGAACCCAAACCCCGATTTTGGTAGCGTGATCCCGTTTTCTCGTTCCACATTTTTCACTCCCCTCCGCACATTACATACCTTATTTCATCATCTTCCCTCTCTTAGTCCACATGACCACTGGGTCCACAAGGCTCTGGTATTCCCCCTCCCTTGTCCACATGTCTGGGTTGGGTTTGGAATCATGCCTCAGAGGTTGATGCAGCTTAAAAAAAGGATAAAAGCATAATATGCCACATACAAAAGGAAATGTTACTGCAAAATGCAAAAGATGGTCGAGACAATAATATTTAGCACATGGGCAAAAGCCAAGCATGAGCTCTACCCCTTATCATTATGGCCATCACCCCGGTTCCGAGGCCCTCCCTATGAGTGCCCCTTGCATCATTAAGGAACCCATTTATGTCCCAAACCATGTTGGGTGATGAACAACACCACCTTAAGGGGGTAATCAATGTTATATCGTACACAGCATACTCTCATTCCCAGGAGCCCCAAGCAGAAAAATAAAGAAAAACTAATTAAAGGAAAATGGAAAATGAAGAAGGGTGGAAAAACAAAGGCCAGGGTAACACATGTACCACGATTGCTCCCTCCTGCATTCATACATCCAAATATATGGACATCCCTCACCATTAACACCTTTGAGCGCATGGAATTTGGCCTTGAGACCCCTATGTCCCCATCCACCTCATCATTCTCCACATGACACCTACAAGACTGTAGGTGGGTCTTCATCTTGGATTTGGCCTCCCTACACAGGATCCAAGCCTTCTAGAGGATCATGATTGCATTTGTAGGGTGAGCGTTGAGAGCCATGGGCCTCCATTCATGCAAAGCATTGATTTCCACACCATGGGCTTCTTCAACACCTTTATTACCTTGTTCGTTTCCCCACTTATTCGAGAGATGATGAACTTAGACCATGATGCCCTAGCTGACTAGACATTGCACCTGCCACTTGACAGTTGATCCAAGGCTCAGAGGAGGTTGTGTCTTGTTGAAATTTGATGACTAAAAAGTTTCTTGCAATCCCAACCTGGTTTTAATTTCACCTTATCACTCCCATTCAGTTAAATTCCCTTTTCCATAAACTTACATTCAACATATAGATTTTTGGAAATGAAATTTTCAGATTAAAACATATGGGACTCTTAACACATGCTGAAAATAAATATGGACATAAATAGACCAGCAACACATAAAAAAATACACAGTTTTTTGGTCAACTTAGACCCAGGAAAAACCCCTTCAATCTTCTCCGAGGAAAACCTGTTAGAGAGCTCTTCAAATTTATTTATCTTTCAATTTCAGGAAAATTACATTTATAGACAAAAAAAAACAGAAAAATACAACTTATATTTTCATCCCATAACTCCTTGAAAATTGTGTCCATTTTGTCTTGATTTCTGTACCCACTTGAAGCTGAAAAATGTACTGTAGGGACGCGAATTATACTGTCTAGATTCTGTACGGAATTTACGGATTTTCGTACTGCTGTACGGGCTGTACATATTTTTTTCTCAAAAACTTCTCTCGAACTGCGTGCCGCTCACAGCATTAAATGTTGTTCATACTATACTTTCTATTGTCTTCTATGCCTTGATTTCCGTGCCCATCTTTGCCCATAAATCACTCCTTCAGCTTGCTGCAACAAATTTCTCTTTCAGAACTTTTCCCCAGCCCATAGTCCCCTTTCTCCAATTTTCTCATGAAGAATGAATGAATGAATGCAGTCTCCCTTTTCTTTTCCCCCTTTTTGTTTCCCTAAATGACTTTTGGGCAACCCTAAGATCTAATGGCTCAGATTCATTTAGATCAAGGGATGAGAATAAATGTGCATTTAATTCTCACTTGCTCTATTTTAACTCACCCATTTAGTAAAGTAACCTCATTGTATTTTATGTCTAAAGTCACTTTTCACTTTATAATTTAACATTGAATTTACCACTTATAAAGTCACTTTCACTTTATAATTTAACATTGACTTTACCACTTATAAAGTCACTTTCACTTTATAAAGTCACACTTAGGAAAATAATTATTTTGGACACTTTTCCCTAGGTAGAGACTAACCCATGGGAAACCACTTGTCCAAGGTACATTAAAAATTAACACTCCATCTTACTGAGGAAAGTGTTTGTCACCACACCCATCTTGTCCCTGAAATGGACATGCTTGCCTCTTGGAAAGGAATTTATGAGAACATCGGGCACCTGCTCATTTGTCAATATATAATCCAACTTCACTGCCCCCTTTTGAACATAGTCCATGATGAAATGATATCTGATGTCAATGTGTTTTGACCTGTCATGAAACACTGGATTCTCCGTGATTTTAATGCAACTCTGATTATCACAGTGAATAACTAGCCTAGTTAGCGGCCATATACTCAGCCTCAGAAGATCTCAAAGCAACTGACTTTTGCTTTCGACTGAAGTACTACACAACTATCGAACCCAATCCGAAGCAACACCTTGAAGTGATTTTCCTGTCCGAAGCACACCTTGCCTAATCTGAATCTGTGTAACCTACCAACCTCACTCCATCTCCCTGCCTATAGTCCAGACCATAATCAACAGTCCCCTAGATGTAGCGAAGAAGGTGCTTTGTAGCTAGCTAGTGCACCCTCCTGGGCTTAACCATGAACTGGCTAAGTGTGTTCACTGCAAAGCATATATCTGGCCTAGTGTTGACTAGATACATCAAGGAGCCAATAAGCTTCCTATACAATGTGGGATCCACCAAACTAGAATCTGAAGCATGAAGCTTCTTCCTATTAGTGATCATTGGTGTAGACATGGGTCTACAATCTGCCATGTTAAATTTGCTCAACACTTCCACATTATACTGCCCATGCCCCAGAAAGATATGCCCCACCTCTTGCCACACCTCAAGCCCCAAAAAGTAATGCATCGGCTCAATGTCCTTCATCTCGAACTCCATAGCAAGATCCTCCTTGCAACCACTAATCAGTCTCTCTACCCCGGTAATGAACAATTCATCAACATATAGCACAAGAATGAGTGGATCATCCCCTACAAAAATTGTACTATAGGTTCAGATCTGCATCACTCTTCGTGAAACCCATCTACTGCAAGTAAGTATCAATCCTCGAATACCAAGGTCTCGGAGCTTGCTTAAGTCCGTAGAGTGCTCACCTCAACCGACATACATGGGTCTCCCGCCCAAGTACCTCAAAGCCCTATGGATTCTCAACATACGCCTCCTCCTCTATAACTCCATTCAGAAATGCGGTCTTCACATCCATCTGATGGATCTGCCAACCGATTTCTGCAGCAATAGAAATAAGGGACCGGATAAAAGTGTACCGAGCTACGGGAGCGAAGGTCTCATCATCGTTAACTTTCTCTATCTATGAGAACCATCTAGCCACAAACCTCGCATTGAGCTTCTCAATGCTACCATCCACAACGTGATTGATCTTGTAGAGCCACCTGGAAGTCACAACTGACTTGCCTCGGGCCTAGGCACCACCTCCAAGACATTGTTGTTAATGATAGAGGCATACTCCTCTAGCATAGCCTCTCTCCATACCTCCTGGCTGGCATCCTTCGAATAGCTAGTAGGCTCAGAGTCAACAATGCTGGTAGCCTTGGCTACATAATTGCAAAACTGCTCAGGTTGCACACTCTCCCTGTTCATCCTCTTCAGAGGACCAACAGACTCCGCTTCCTTCAAGGTGTCTTGAAGCCACTTGGGCCTCCTCTTCCCTGAAGAAGCTTCCCCATAGGGAACCTCATTCTCTGCCCCCCAGTTTGGTGCACTTGAAGGTTTGCCAACTGACCCTAGTGTACCTGTACCAGCACCTGTCCTCGAAGAACCTGTGCCTGTGTCAGCTGAAGTGGCAGGTGAACTCTGTACCAGTGGAATCCCTAAAGAAGTGCTCAGTGAACTCGCCATTGGTGCCCCAGATGTCACTGACACTGAAGTACCTCCTGTACCAATCGATTCAGAATCCCAAGGTCTTGCTCCCTGTACCTAAGCTCCCTTCTGAGAAGAAGTCTGTGAATCTCTCTCATCATACTCCTGTGATCTCTGACAGGCCCTCACCTCCTCGAACTTCACATCCCTCCTAATCACCACTCTCCATTTAGGAGTGAAGATCCGATAGGCCTTCAAAGTCTCGCTGTAACCCATAAAGATACCCTTCTCTGCCATGGGTTCCAGCTTCGTCCTCTTCTCGTTGGGGATATAACAATATGTGAGACATCCAAAGATACGAAGATGTCCCACATGAGGCTTCTCTCCAGTGAAAGCCTCTTCCGGAGTCATATTCCCCAATACTATGTGAGGACTCCTGTTCTAAATATAACAACAATATTGCAGGCCTCAACCCACAAAAACGAAGGCAACCCCTGATCATGAATCATTTCTCTAACAACCCCAACAATAGCTCTATTTTTCCTTTCAGACACCCCATTCTACTGGGGGTTCTAAGGAACCATGAACTCTCTCCTAGTGCCCTCCTGTGCACAAAATTCAAAAAACCCACTATCAATGTACTCACTACCATTGTTTGACCTCAAGACTCGAATCTTCCTACCTTTCTTCTTTTCCACAAGAGCTTTGAACTCTTTAAAGCGACTGAAGACCAAACCCTTGGTCTTCAGGAAATATATCCAAGTCCTCCTCATTAATGAATATAACAGAATACTCATAACTACCCAAAGACACATGAGACATACAACCACTAACATTAGTATGAATCAAGTCTAGTATACCTGTAGATCTGTTGTCGCTCGCTGGGAATGGTAACTTGGTTTACTTGCCCGAAGCACACCCTTTGCAGACCTCATATTTCTCGACACTGAAATGAGGAACTCTAGTAGTGATCTCCCTCAGAACTCTTAAAGCTCCATGATGCATATGTGCCATTCTTCGGTGCCATAACTTGCACAAGTCTCTACTGCTGGTGGTATTAGTGTGAGTGCTACCAGATGTGCTACTCACCAATGCTCCTTCCGACTGAAAACTGAACTTGTATAGTTTCCCAGAGCAAACTCCAATCACTTTTGCCGAAGTGATGGAAGCTCCCTTGGGATTCATCAATACTTGCCCTCCCGAGAAAGTGACGTCAAACCCCTTCTCCTCCATAGCAGACACTGAAATAAAGTTCTTCTTCATCCTCGGAACATACAAAACATCCATGACCTTCAAAGGAGGCAAAGACTCCCTCCCAAAGGTCATAGTCCCCACACCAACAACTCTCATAGTGTGGTCATCTCCTAGTACAATCTCAATATCAAGTGCCCTCTCTGCAAGCTCTGAAAAGAACTCTTGTGCACGTGTCATATGGTGGGAAGCCCTGCTGTCTATGTACCACACATCGGATGATGTACTCGTAGTAGATGTAGAAGTAATAAATGCAAAGTCCCTGTCTAATTGTGAAGCAAACTGCTCAACTTCTGCTGAAGCTGCAGTACCCTTCTTCCCCTTGTTTTTCCTTTTAGGACACATAGTAGCATAGTGTCCTATCTTCTGACATGCCCAACATTTGACTTTGGACATATCCGTATCTTTCTTCTTCTTCTTCTCTTTTCCCTTAGTCCCATCTGATGAGGCCCCTTTCTTGGCCTTCCCTTTGTTCTTCCCCTTGATTGTCAAGGCTACATCCTCCTCATCTGCTATCTTCACCCCACCACTGCCAATCTTTCGTATCTCATGCTATCTTCACCCCAAAATCTGTCCCAATTGGGAAGATTCTCCCTAGAGGTAACAATATCTCCAAAGACCTCCCAAGATTAGGAAGTCCCGCTACAGCTATCTTGACTAACTCTATGGGTGCAACTGCCTCACCAATAGCAGTCAAATCATCACGTACCTGTTTGACCCTGCCAAGATAATGAACTACACTTTCAGCCTTTGTCAGAGTGATGTTCTTCAATTGTTCTTTGAGTACCATCTTCCTGCTCTCATTGGTACTCTTATAGAGAGTGGTTAGAGCTATCCACATTTGATATGCATATGTGTTTCCTCTAACCTGAGGAACCACATGATCCTTTAGACTGTCCATCAAAATCTTTTTTGCCTTTGCATTATTTGTGAATTCAACAAGTTCATCTGTAGCAATAGGAGGTACAACCTCTTGCCGCACTATGCCCCAAATTGTTGCCTCCTCAAACACTGTCTGAATTCTGTCCTTCCAAACGACATAGTTGGATATCCCATCCAGTCTGTCCTCTATCCTTAAGCACATGGCCATGACTGTTGTCCAAAATTTACAAAACCAAGAAAATGGAGAAATGAACTTTCCAGCACACCTTGCTGTCCCAAAAGTCCAGTCTGTGTGAAATTTCAACTTGCTGTCCCAAAATATCATTTTGCTATCTAAAAATTCAGTTTGTTGTCCAAACCACTGTTTGTTGTCCCAAACTATTGTCTGTTGTTCAAACTGCAATTTTTAGCCTGTAGCTCTGATACCATGTTGAAATTTGACGACTAAAATTTTTCCTGCAATCCCAACCCGGTTTTAATTTCACCTTATCACTTCCATTCAGTTAAATGCCCTTTCCCATAAACTTACATTCAACATATAGAATTCTAGAAATGAAATTTTCAGATTAAAACACATGGGACTATCAACACTTGCTGAAAATAAATATGGACATAAATAGACCGGGAACACAAAAAAATACACAGATTTTTGGTCAACTTAGACCTAGGCAAAACCCCTTCATTCTTCTCTAGGGAAATCTTGTTAGAGAGCTCTTCAAATTTATTTATCTTTCAAGTTCAGGGAAAATACATTTGCAGGCAAAACAAAACAACAAAATACAATTTATCTCTTCAGTGCAAAACTCCTTGAAAACCGTGCCCATTTTGCCTCGATTTCTGTGCCCACTTGAAGCTGCAAAATGTATTGTATGGATGCAGACTGTATTGTCCAGATTTCGTACGAACTGTATGCATTTCCGTATTGCTCTACGGACTGTACAATTTTTTTTTTTTTTTTCAATTTTTTTCTCTTTCTTTCAAAAACTTCTCTCGAACTGTGTGCATCTCACAACATTAAATGTTGTTTGTATTGTGCCTTCTGTTGTCTTCAATGCCTTGATTTTCGTGCCCAATTTTGTCCAGAAATCACTCCTTCAGCTTGCTGCAAAAAAATTATATTTTAAAACTTTTCTCCTGCCTTCAGCCCCCTTTATCCAATCTACTCATCAAGAATGAATGAACGAATGCAGTCTCCCTTTAGTTTTCCTGCTTTTTGTTTCCCTAAATGTCTTTTGGGCAACCCTAAGATCTAATAGCTCAGATTCATTTAGATCAAGGGATGAGAATAAATGTGCATTTAATTTTCACTTTCTATATTTTAACTCACCCATTAAATAAAGTACCCACATTGTACTTTATGTCTAAAGTCACTTTTCACCTATGTTGCCAGGAAACGTGGGGACATGGACAGGGCTGGGTGCGTCATTTTTTGAAACAAGGTGCGTGGGTTCATCAGGGGTATTAACTAAAATATTTATGATTTGAACTTTAAAGACTTAAACGTGGACATCATTAAACATTCAACATTTACATTGAAATTTCCAAATTTCTAGTTTGATATCAAGTAAAAATTGGAGTTTACACATACTTGTAATTTTGTAAATCTGGCCCCAAGCCAATTTCGCCCAAAACTCTGGTAGGGAAAGAGAAGCCCAAAAGTTACATTATTGGCAAAAAATGTAAAAAAAAAACACATTTAAAAGAGTGATTAGAAAAGTAAGTGATGTCGTTTGGCCATGAGAAAATGTGAAGATTACAGTGGAAAAACAAGAGTTTGGAATCATAGCATATGGCAGTGGATTATTTATTGTGTTTTCTTGAAGATTCTAATACTCGTCATAAGGAAGCTTTCCCATCTTTGACATCATGGGTTGATTTACTATTTAGAATTAAATTTTAATTTATTAATTTTGTTATGAAAACAATGAAGTTTGAACACAGAAATTAGAATTAATTCATGTTGCATGGTGAATCTTCAAGAGCTAGTGGTGAATCTTCTAGGGATTGCATCTCTGTGTGAACCTCTAGTCACCGGCATAAACACCAGCGAATGCCCCAAATACACCAGGGAATGCTTGTCGTCTCAATAGTCAACCCGAATGGTTGTTGTCTCAAATGGAATGTCATCATCGAAGAGTGAAGCGATTTTAGGTTTTACGGGTCATGTATTCACCTTTTGAATTTCCATGATTATTTTATATTTAAATATTTATTTCAAAAATCGTTCGACAAAGAACCCTAAAGAACCCTATTTTGGGGTTCCAAGTACCCTAAAAGTCAAAAGCACCCAAATTTTTTTAACGAAGAACCTGGTTCTTATGGGTTCGTTTTGGAAGAACCCATACCCGAATTCGATACTTGAGTTCGAGAACCCGACATGGGTTCGAGAACCCCACCCCTGGGTTTGGGAACCCATGCAACATAGCTTTTCACTTTATAATTTAACATTAAATTTACCACTTAGAAAGTCACTTTCTCTTTATAATTTAACAGTGACTTTGCCACTTATAAAGTCACTTTCACTTTATAAAGTCACACTTAGGAAAAGATTTATTTTGGACATTTTTCCCTAGGTAGAGACTAACCCATGTGAAATCACTTGTCCAAGGTACATTAAAAATCAACACGTCTTTCCTAGGGCGACATGGGAGGGCATGTGTCATCCTTTGAGCCCTCGCTGATGGAGCATGGACATGATTTTGAGCCATTTTGAGACCCATGAAACCCATTTGGAGCCCCAAGCCTAGAATAGGGGTCCCAGAGATGTTTTGCAGCATAATGAGGATGTCACCTTCTTCATCATGATTTTTGAGTCCCTCCACCAAAGTTGTAGCACAAGAGGCCTCAACACTGCCTCTCTAGGCCTCTTTAGATGCATGACGTTAGCCATGCCTCAGTTAGAGAGAGATTAATTGAATTTTAAAAGCTATCATGGTTGGCCTGTAACCATGTGTGGGTTACTTAGCATTCTAGACATGTTAAAGGGGCTTGTTCATTTGTAATTCGACCTCACAGGTCTTGTATATGTTAGGGAGACATCATTTGAGATCTCGCTATCACTTGGGAATTTTGCATACCTCATTAGAGAATTCAGACTTGCAATTTGAGGAGACTTTTGGATGTTTTTGGGATGCACTTTAATCTTTGGATCTTATATGCTATATTTTTGAAGCTTTTAATGTATTTTTGATTGATGGATATACTCTACATTGTCTTGTAAGTGTCTCTTTATGGTGAAACTATCTTGCAAATAATGTCTAATGCATGGAATTTGTTCTCACGATAAGAATTTGCACTTTGTTTTATTGAATATCTTTCAAAATTGTAATCTTGGGAAGTTTTGCATGTGTTACTCATTGATGATGTGGAAAGAGTGTTCGTAGTGGATAACGATTGCATTTAATCCATGAAAATCCTTTGACGAATATTGAAGAAGGATATTGTTGACATGGCTAGTTAGGGCTTCCTCTTTCAGCCTCCTTAAAGGTCAATTTAGCCAATTTTAAGCACCCATGGCTCCATACTCCCAATGGTATAGGCTCTAATCAAGTCCCTTGGTGGTCATCTTTAGTTTTAATCCATAAATTTCCTCTTTTTTTGTCGCTTTTAAAAATAATGAAGCCCATCTAGGGCTTGGTGTGAATTTCTAGGGAAGAGAATTTTTTCCAATATAGGAGCCTAAACACCAAGTTGAGGTGTATGACTACCTCACAAAATTTGGTGGGCATCCACCTAGATTTCGTCCATAAATTCAACAGCCCTAATTTTCACATCAAGAGGGAACCCTAGTAAGTTAATCCTTCAACTTGGGGACCTGTTGTGACAAAATTTTGGTAATTGGTGAATTAAATCTTACATTGCCTTTTCCCTCACCCACCTTAACCTAGGATATACCCATATCTAGTGTTATATCTCAACCCTAGATTTCTTGTAGTCATATTATTAAGGGGTTTTTATGGAAAGTCTTATTAGCCACTCCCAAGGCTTGCACCTTTGTTGAATCTTTCCATTTAATGAGCTTCCATTCCTCACTTCTAAGCTATCAAGAAGATAATATCACAAGTGACTATTACTGGGACTCCTCTCGTCGATGAAAAATTGAGAAGAGCAAGGGACTCAAGCTGTGGTGACAGTGGGCCTTTGTCCTAGGTGTTGTTGTTCCCTCTAGCCTTGGCCTTGTAAGGCACCCCTTTCATAAGGCCTGCTAGTTTGTGCAGCAGTAGGGATTAAAGTGATAAATGTAGAATTGAAAGAGGAAAGGATATGCTCGAATGATCGAGATTCTTCGATAACATAGATGAGTTAACGCCCTCTCTTCTGTCAATTAATTAATTTTTTTGGCTAAAATAGAATAAAATCCTAAGCGAGAAAATTAATTAATTAATGTAGAGTCAAAAAATAATTTTAAAGAAAATTAATTTTCTTCAAGTGGAAAATGACCAAAAAAAATTGTGGGTCAAAAAGAAGTTAATTTTTGGAGGTCCCCCACTAAGGAAAAAATAATTTTTTTAAGAAAAATTAAGCCATTAGACCTTGGTGGTTAAGTCAAAGTCAAAATTTTGAGGAAATTAATCCAAAAAATTAATTTTTGGATTAATAAAAAATGGTTTTTATGAGAAATTCAAAATTTTCCTCAAAATAAATATTTTTGAAGGCAGAGATTAAATGATGTTCAAATTATTATCAATGTTTGAGATTATTTTGACACAGATCAAGCTAACTAGACGTTATTTTCCACTTAGAGGAATTCTCTATAAATAGAAGCAATTTTTGCTTCTCAAGTCTTGATGAGAATGATTCTGGATGATGTAAATTTGTAACGCTCGTATTGAGCCAGTACTCGGTTGGGAACACTTGATGTCATAATAAAAAGACTTTGGGGTTCAGTTCATAGTGCTCTTTGTCCATCAATCTATGGTACGTGCTGGTTATGTGATTTCCTATATTATGCTAAATTTTTTTAAGCTTGTTATTTCATTTGTCGGAGATAAGAACATTCTATTGGTAAATTTTGGGTTTATCTTAGGTGATCTGATTCACCACATGATCTAACGAGTCTACTTGAGAAAATATACGGATATTTGTAGGTACAATGACCCTTGGGCTCCAAGTTCACAAATTTTGGAGAAGAGTCGACTTTGTTTGAGCTCTGTGAATTTTTATATGGTTTTCTTACTTCGCTAAAGAGTGTGGCCAATATTCTAACTTTCGAAAATACATTGATCCTTTGTCATTATTCAAAATATTATTTTCTCAATTTTTATTTTATTTTACAAGCATTATATATTTGTAAATATCTTGTAAATATTTTGTATATATAATTTTGTAAAATATTTTTCTAACCATTGTTTTGAAGTGATTTGGGTTTGAGGTTTATTTTGAATTTTGTATATATTGGGGTTTTGGGGAAATTTTATTTTCATTTGTGCAGGTGATTTCTCAAGACAAATCTGAAGTTTTGGAAGGGTTTCAAGGGTTTCTAGCCTTGAAAAAATTCATTGGGGTTTCTAGAGGTGGATCTAGGCTTAGGAAGGCAAGATCCGCCCTCTAGTTCTCCTCCAAGCTCAATGCCCAAGTGGGAGAAGGAAGCCACTAGCCCTTTGCTGTTTTTTTGTGGTGACTTTTGGTGAATTTGGAAGATTTGAAGCAAAATTTATTAATTGTGCAGGGGTCCAAAATATTTTTAGACCTTCTAGGCCTAGCATTAGCCTTAGTTTCCCTAGTCATGGCCTTTTCAGCTTACCTTAGTGAGTCGTTTCCCTTGTTAGGGTTTCCTATCCCTTGTCGCAGGCCTAATTTGGCCTCTAACCCTAGTCATAGCTCCTTTTTTCCCTTGTCGTGGGACCTAGGGGCCTTAAACCTAGGGTCATAGGCCTTCCTTGCCCCTAACCCTCCTCAGCCTGCCTCTTTTCCCTTTGTTTTAGGCCTTAGGCCTCTCCCTACCCTTGCGACAGCCTTAATTCCCTAGGTTGCAAACGTTGGAGGGCTTGCAGCAGGCCCTAGTGGCCTCTTTGCCCTGGTTGCAGGCCTCTAAGGCCCTTCTCCCCTTAACAACAGGCCTTTTAGGCCTCCTCTCCCAATCGTTGCCCTCTCTAGCCCTAGCGTCCCCTCTTCCAACCCTTCTCCTAGCCTTTTTTCTGCCTCATCCATCTCTGATTTGGGTTTTTTTTTTTGCCTGTAACATATTGTGGTTGCAACAAGGTTCATAAGTTTTTGAGCTAACATTGGTGGTTACAGGTGGTTATTCCTGTAGAGGAGTTTTGGGAAAGTCTTCTAGCTATCTTCATTAGAGAACTTTTGAGGTCTAAAATAGGCCTCCTAAGAAAAATGTACAACCCAAATAAACTTTATAAGAGCCAATAGGATTCAAGATGATGATGTCAACCATGGGGGATGATTTACCATTTTTGGGGTAAAAAAGTAAAAATATTAAAAGATAATAAAATAATAAAACTGTATTTTCAACTTGTATTTTCAACTTATCTCTCTAATGTGAAAATTCTACTCCAGTATCATAGTTTATTTCTCCTATTTGATTTAAATATTACAAGTTATTTCCAGAAATTAGATTTAGAAAATACTGAAATAAACACAACTACAACCTACACATGCAGATCATTTACTGAATAATACACTCATCCAACAAAGTGACACATGGATTTTTGGACATAAGTCTCCAGAAAAACCCAAAGTGTGAAAACCGGTGCAACATATATGAGGGTTTATTTTATTAAGTAGATTCTGAGTACGGTAAATCTGGGTTCTAGATCTCGAAATCTCGACAAAGAATAAAAGAAATCAAATCTGTAGCTAACATGTAGATCTAGGACCAAATATCTGACTGATCCACACCCTCAAATGGGATTTACAAGACTCAGCCTAGATCTGGCCCTAGAAACCCCAATGCTTCTCCTGAAGCCCCATCGTCAACCCTGCTAGCCTCAGAATGCCACTACGTTGCCTAGAGAGGGATTGCATAACCCCTGAGAGGGTGATGCAGGCCTTACGCTGGCCCTAGAGACCCTTTGCGTATTTTCTGAAGCCCTTTGGAGCCTCTACGCTGTCCTGCGTAGTGGCTGTGCACAACCTGCGTAACCGCTGCTTTGCTTCTCTGCGCTGTCCTTCTTGTTGCTCCTCTACCTCTTAATGACTCTTGGCTCTGAGATCAAATCATCCCCAGAGCCAATACTACCTCTCGCTGCAGAAAATTCCTTCGGAAATTCTTAGCAATCTCGCCCTAGAATTCCAGATTTATTTCTCAGCTTTGCAACTGTGTGTGTATCTCCAACTTACCCTCAAGCCTTTCTCTTATAGTTTTTCGTTGAACCCTTCAATGGCCGAGTTTAAATTATTCATCAACACCTGAGATTAAAAAATTGCTTGATCCGTGTCTTTTAGAACATTTTAGCACATGTGTTAATTAATTCCCTTTAATTATTTAATTTTCCTAAGTTTAGACTTAGGAAATCCATTAAAATAATTAATTATTTGAATAAATTGAACACCAACTGAAATTTCATAAAACACTTTCTGGGTTTTGGAGTTCAAGTATGTCCTAGCCCCTCCACAAAATTTCAGGGCTAGAGCACACCCAATGCTGCACCAATTATACAAAATCTTAACACCTAAGGGTTTACTCAAATTTTGAGTGGGAGTAATCGTTGGATGCAAAATTTAATTCCTCATCCAAGGAGACCCATGTTGCACACTTTTGATGGACCCTTCTACACGAAAAATGAGAAATACATAAAAAAACGTGATTGCGATCACGTTTTTAATGTATTTCTCATTTTTCGTGTAGAAGGGTCCATCGAAAGTATGCAACATGGGTACTTCTTGGATGAGGAATCAAATTTTGCATCCAACAAGTGTTCTCGCTTGAAATCTGAGTAAACCCATAGGGAGATAAGTTGAAAATACGAATTGAAAAAATAGTTTTTTCTTTTTTGCCATCTAAAATTTGATGATGTAATCTAATATTATTTTATTATTTCAACTATTATTTTATAATTTCCTTAGGAGGCCCATTTTAGACCTCAAAATTCCCCTAATGCTAGGGCTAAAGGCCAAGTGGTTCGCTTCTTCAAACCCTCACTCCCTCACTATATTACTTTCAGCTATCTAATCATTTGATAACAGTGGCAAATGACTCATTTAAGTAGCCTAAAAATTACTCATAAGTTATCTAACATATTGCTAAGTCACTTGCATCAATTGGGCATTCATTGTTTGGCTTGTTTCATGAAAATTTGATGACTGTCATAATAATATTAAGGTCTGATATAAACCAGCGGCATAAGTATTCATCTCTTGCATGCATAGGCATTTTATCACTGTTTGCCTTCTCATCTAAAGTGCTCTCATTTAACCTATAGAAAAAGATAATTTTGGGACTGTATTGACACATTTGGCATAAGATTGCATAATGCTGTCATAATTAAATTACTGCTCATTTAATATCATTGGAACATAATGTGCATAAAAAGTCTTAATATTGTTTAATGATCTATTGTGAGAATATTGCTAGCATTCATAACATTGGATTTTGGTTTAGTTGCTACATTGTTGCACAACAAGAGAGCTAACACTTTGTTTTCTTGTGAGTATCGTAATCGTAAAATTCATGAACTTGCACTATATAACTGTTGAGTTTTCTTGAGTGTTGGGGTAGCATCGGATGTGCTCTAGCTCCCAAAATTTGTGGAGGGACTAGAGTACATAAGATCTCCAAGACCCAAAAAGAGATTTGGCAAATTCCATCCAGTTTGGGAGATAGTTAATTAATTAATATTTTTAATTAAGGACCCTAAGTCTAACTTAGGAAAATTAAAATATTAAAGGTAATTAATTAAAACATGTGATGGAGATGACTTAAGTCACACGGATCAAGATTTCTTTTAATCTTAGCCATTGATTCAAGATTAGATCATGGTCGTTGGTTTCCTAACGAGAAAGTATAAAGAAAAGGTTTGGGGTTAGTTGGAGGACACACACACGGAGGCAGAGCATTGAGACTAAGCTGAAATTCTAGGGCGGGTTTGCTAAGAATTTTCAAAAGTGTTTCAGCTGCAGAGAGGGGTAGTATTGGCTAAGGGGATTATCTGATCCCAGTGCCAAGAATCAGCAAGAGGCAGAGAGGCAGCAACTAGGAGCAGCGCAGAGGAGCAAGGGCAGTAGCAGCAGCTGCGCAGCGCAGAGGGATTTAGCCACTACGCAGCCCTAGAAAGGGCAACACTGAGTCAGCGGGAGACCTCAAGGGTTACGTAGAGGCCATCCAGGGCAATGTAAGGACTGCGTCACCCAGTTTGGGATTACGCAACCCTCTCCATGACAGCCAGAGGCACGCAAAGGCTAGCAGGGCTGACGTAGGGGCTTCAGGGGCTTGAGGGGCAGCGCTGGGGTTTCTAGAGGCAGAAATTGGCTGAGTCTTGTAAATCTCGTTTGAGGGTGAGGATCAATCAAAGTTTTAGTCTCCGAAACAGCAGGTTAGCTGCAGATATTTTTTTTCTCTGTCAGGTTAACCAGTAAGGTGCCCATATTTCTTGTATTCAGAAACTACTTAATAATATAAACCCTCCAACAGCCAGAAGACCAGTTTTACCGCATTGGATTTTTCTGGGGACAGTTGTCCAGAAAATCTTGTGTGTCACTTTGTCTATGTGCATGTATCTTTGCTTAGATCTGAATCTGTGAAAGTCTGTTATGTGTTTACTTCGATATTAATCTGAATTTCAGCATTAATAACTTGATTAAGTAGGAGAAGTATAACCAGATCTAACAGTAGGGTTTCTGCATAAAGTAATATTCAGAAATTTTCACATGGTATCAGAGCGATTGCAGATCTAGCAAGATCACCATCAGAAGACTGAAGAATCCTTGCTGCGGAAAGTAGCAACAGCCACAGAAAGTTGGACCAGAAGGGACAGTGCAGTAGCTGAGGGAGCACAACCACGCAGAGGCCATAGTGACGCAGTCTTATGCAGTCTCCACGTAGGCCCACGTACTTACTACGCAGAGGCAACACAGAGACAACGTTGGGACTGTCTGCTCACGCAGAGGCCAGCAAGGGTGACGCAGATCTGATGTCGTTGCTGATTCAGAGTGTCGGAAGCAGTGCTGCAGAGCTTCAGAAGTTGCTGGTGGGGTTAAATTTCTGAAGATTCTGAATTTAGAGTAAGCACTAGGTGACAAGGAGCTGGAGGAGAACAACTTCTCAGAGGGTTTCCAGCCAAAGAAATCTACAGATCAATCAGAGGATTGAAGAGAGCTGATTCGTTTGATTTGGCAGACTTCCGAGAGAGGAGGTTAGTTGTCAGAGGACGCAGAGTGTGCTTGTTTCGACAAGGACCGTAGATACAAATGTATAGCATAGAGAAGAGGAGATCTAACAGATTTACTGAGCAGATGGCACCTCGCGGACTACGTGATCAGGATAGGTTGGACGGTCTGTCCAACTTTGCTGTTTGGAAGGCCAAAATCCTGGTAGTCATGGAGGCATACGGTCTAAGGGACCATGCAGAAAAAGTCCTAGCCACGTCAACCGATACTGCTCTCCTAGCGAAACATGAGGAAGCTGTGGCACATGGCAAACACTTCATAATGGATGGTGTTAAGGAACATTTTGTTCCACACATAGCTGATAAGAAAACGACTCAGGAGATGTGGAAAGCCTTAACTACCCTATATGAGGGAAAATCCGTCCAGAGGAGAATGCTTCTGGAGAATCAGCTGTGGTCATTCATGATGGCCAATGGAGAAGAAATCGAGCCCTTACTTTTCAGATTACAGGTGATTAAAGATCAGTTGTCTGGCATGGGAGCAAAGGTGGAGGATGATGTGATGGTAAGGACTGAACTCAATGCAGTCGCAGAGGACTGGGAAACTTTTGTCCAAAGTTTCTTGAGCAGATCAAACCTTCCCAACTGGGACTGTATGTGGGCAATCCTTCCTCAAGAAGAACTCCACCAATTCACCAAGAGGCAGTACAACGCGGGGTCAACTAAGGTGAAGAAGGAAGAGGAAGAAGATGCAGCCTTGGCATCAAAGAGGTAGCGAGGGAAGAAGAAGCGTGATCTATCCAAGATCAAGTGTTTCCAATGCGGCGAACTAGGACATTTCGCCATCAATTGTCCCTGGAAGAAAAAGGACAAGGAAACTTCTACTTCCAAGGCGACTGTGGCGGATGATTAGAAGATGACGTAGCCATGAGCGCTCATGAACCATGAAAGTGGGGCGACATGGATCTATAGAGCAGCTATAGTGTGGTGGCGCGATCCTTGAGCAGCCATATCTTGGATCAGATTCGAGCTACGAGAGCCTTAAGACAGTAGCGGGACAAGTGGAGCAGTGGGTGTAGAGAATCACGGATGGAGCAGAGGCGGAGCTGAAGGCTGAAGGGAGCAGCGCAATGCAGATGCAGCAGCATCAGCGTAGGGGCTGGTGTGACTTTAGCAGCGCAGAGCAGAGCTGCAGCAACATAGAGGCTTCAGGAGGACAGCGCAACACAACAGCTTGGGAGATTTCAGTGTAGGGGCTGATGTGACTTCAGCAGCATAGTGGAGGTCTGCTTACACAGTGCAGAGCTGTATCTGTCTCTAGATGTCGGCAGAGATTAGCAGCCTATGGAGCTTCAGTGATGAGGATGCAACCCAATTGACTTGTCTGTCAAAGATTGGGCAGGAGCTTCAGTTGTTTCTCTCAGCAACTAAAGTTGCAGTGTAGCAGATGGCAGCACGATGCAACAAATTGAGAGGGAGTTGCAGTACAGATGTGGCAGTGGCGGTGGCAGCATCATGGGCAGTGCTACAAAATGGCAGCAACAACACAGTGATGAAGGGCAGCAAGTCCAACATCAAAGCAGAGACCCACACCAGAGATCAGTATAGAGCTTCGAGGTGGAGCAAAGTTGTGCTAGAGCACATTCATCACTAAGAGGGAGTGTTGAGTTTTCTTGAGTGTTGGGGTAGCATCTGATGTGCTCTAACTCCCAAAATTTGTGTAGGGACTAGAGTACATAAGATCTCCAAGTCCCAGAAAGGGATTTGGGAAATTCCATCCAGTTTGGGACATAATTAATTAATTAATATTTTTAATTAAGGACCCTAAGTCTAACTTAGGAAAATTAAAATATTAAAGGTAATTAATTAAAACATGTGATGGAAATGACTCAAGTCACATGGATCAAGCTTTCTTTTAATATTAGCCATCAATTCAAGATTAGATCATGGCCATTGGTTTCCCAATGAGAAAGTATAAAGGAAAGGTTTGGGGTCAGTTAGAGGACACACACAGGGAGGCAGAGCACTGAGACTAAGCTGAAATTAAAGGGCGGGTTTGCTAAGAATTTTCATAAGTGTTTCAGCTACGGAGAGGGGTAGTATTGGCTAAGGGATGATCTCATCCCAGTGCCAAGAATCAGCAAGAGGCAGAGAGGCAACAACCAGGAGCATCACAAAGGAGCAAGGGCAGCGGCAGCAGCTGCGCAGTGCAGAGGGCTTCAGCCACTACATAGGTGCTACGCAGGCCCAGAAAGGGAAACACTGAGCCAACAAGAGAACTCCAGGGTTACGCAGACGCCATCCAAGGTAGCGTAGGGACTGCGTCACCCAGTCTAGGTTACGTAGCCCTCTCCAGGCCAGCGCAGAGGCTAGCACGGCTGACGCAGGGTCTTCAGGGGCAGCGCTGGGTTTCTAGAGGCAGAAATTGGCTGAGTCTTGTAAATTCCGTTTGAGGGTGTGGATTAGTCAAAGTTTCAGCCTCCGAAACAATAGGTTAGTTGCAGAACTAATTTTTCTCTGTCGGGTTAACAAGTAAGGTGCCCAGATTTGTTGTATTTAGAAACTAATTCATAATATAAACCCTCCAACAGCCAGAAGCCCGCATTGGGTTTTTCTGGGGACAGTTGTCCAGAAAATCTTGTGTGTCACTTTGTCTATGTACATGTATCTTTTCTTAGATCTAAATCGGTGAAACCACGCTTTGCTGAAGAAACTTGGTCCAAACTTGAATTTTTTTGGTTTGGGATGCTAAATTCCTTCACTTTTCTCCTCCCTTACCCTTGTAGATGACTTATCCTCTTCCTTAGCTCTCTTTCTTGCCTTCAGTCTACAAAATGATAAAAATATATCAAATTTCCAACTTATTGAGTCGTTGCTTGACTGGCCCACGATTTTTTTGGTGTCGAATCGTGATTTTTTCATAAAAATCGCCGAAAAAATAAGTGATTTTATCGTTTGGGCAAAAAAATTGCGATGTTCACAACAAAGGTTAAAATCTATTATGGATGATAATTTTATGTTTGACATATTGGTGATTTGTTCTTAAGAGCATCTATCTTATTGGCTTCTAATACTTAAGCAATTATCTCTTGGTTATATTGAAATTATATCTTTGGGCACTATTGAAATTGAGCATTTCGTCTTGTGTTTAATATTGCCTTCTATTTATTGTTAAGTACTCTTTGTCATAAGATAAATCGTAACCAAGTACTTAAGATCAAGTCAATCTAAACTCAAAAGCACTCAAATCAATTTGCATTTGCATCCCAGGCCTAGATTTGCATCAATTTATTTACCTCCAAACATAAGCTTGGTTGATAGAGAGATAGAAACACCCTTTATCTCTTAGCTTGCAAATGCTAGACCCTCTCTATTGGTTAAAACGGTGACCTTGCAGTCGTTAGAGCCACAATCTCTACAAGGCTGGAGGCACTGGGTACGTTATATTTCAAGGGGAGGTATCATTAACCAAGTCTTTTCTTGCTTCGCGTTGACTTCTCTCTGCAACCTACTTTTGAGACTAGCCTCAAAATAGATAAGGATTAAGGGATACACTTAGCTAGGCATATAATTAAAACTAACCAAGATTTCTTGCATCACACCTAGATTGTAGGACTTGCACTTCATATAGGTAGCAAAGCATCTAAGTTGTGATTATTCATCCAGTCACCTGGTATTTAATTGATCTAAAGCAAGTAGTTGACTCCATAAGGCATTGGTATCATAAATAATTCAATCTAATCTATTAACTTGCTAAAATCAACCAAGTGGCTAGGCCATTCAATCGTGTGTCCCAGACTCGTTGGTTTCAAACAAGTCTTGCATTCTCAAATTCCATAGGGACTACCCCTCATAGCTTGTTGTTGGGAGACATCTAGAATGGAGAGGCCGGGGATCAGAGTGACAGCCCTCGATCTGAGTCGTTGTCGCATCATACCTGTAAAATCTGAGTGACAACATTTCTTGGCACCGTTATTAGGGATCCATTTCTTGGTCGTTGGAGTTGCGGAAAATTATCATCACTCTTCTCAATCCTCTAATCAATTTCATCTTCCTTATCTCGCCAACGACAACATTTTTTGTCCCCGTCTCCAAGGATAAGTTTTTTTTGTTTTCGACGCTTCAACGACATTTTCATCTTTTTATTAACCCATCAAGCGACACATTTTTTTGCGCCATCGATATCTCTCCTTCATTCCTTCACTAATCTTCTCATCATGTTTCTATCCGCACCTTAGCACCTGTACGTTTTGAGTTAGTTTCCTTTTTGGGTGGCGAATCCATTGATTCATCCATTCACAATAGCTTATACTAGAAGAAATCCTAGTTGTTTGGTTAACCCTATTCCTGCTCCCGAAAAGGTTTTAATAGCTTGGTTAAACAAATTACATTCTAGTAAGAATGTATTCTTACTCAGATAGGAATCCATCTTTGACATCCACTTGCTTTTCCCTGATCCCATCAGTTAGGACCTCATGGATTTCTATAGGCCTTGCAATTTCCCCAGCATTCGAGGGTATCCTCACATCCTTCCAGATGCCAGTATGGACAAGATCCCTATATTTTGAGGGAACAATTCAATCACTGCTAATGCTCACATTAGGAAGTTCACAGTTTTTATGCTAAGACATCCTCATGCTGCTCGGTGCAATTACGAAGATGTTAGGATAAAACTCTTTGTTTCCTTACAATGGTACTTAGATAAGCCTGATAGTTCTTTCGATTCTATGTGAGCTATCATTAATGCTTTTAAGGATAAGTATGGAATGGTCAAAATAGAAGGTGAAATTATTCGAAATTTGGCTCAGATAATTCGAGACATGCAAATAAGTCATGAAAGGGAAATAAGGGCCATGCAGGAATGGTTACAAGTCATGGAAGAAAATTTAATGATGGGTCATCCAAAGGTCACTTTCTAGAACAGAATAGATACCATGAAAGATGATCATACCAGAGAAATCATTGCTATTAAAATTGAGCATTCTAGCCAAATAAATGCCATTAAGGATAGGTTGGAGAAGGTGGAGAAATTCCAGCATAAGTCAAATGATGAAAGAAACAAAGAGCTTGCGACAGATAGCAAGCCTCCTAGTTCACTGAAGCCATTCTTATCTCGCTACAAGGACGTCTCTTGTCCCGTTGAAAGTAGGTTAAATAGAAGTAGTGTGGTTGGAAAAGAAATTGATAAATATCAGGTTAATCACAGTGCTTATGGTACTTATGTGACAGAATATATCCAGAATAAAGTTGGGCATGCCTTAGATGTTTCATCTGAGCAGTTTCGAGATCAAGACAAAAGGTCTACATTGGTCACATTACTATCATCACAACCCACTTGTGAGAAAGATAAAAGGAAGAAGAAACGAAGGAGGATGTCCAATGTATTTGGTGTCCAGGAGCAGCATGATGATTAGATAAGTCAAAATCCTAGTCTCTCCAAAATTCAACATGGAACATCCGAAAAGCAACTCACAGACCTACTTGAGAGTCGACAGATGCTCAGTATACATAATGATGACGTCTGATGCCATTGGGAATCTTTTGTATAATATCTCTAACCCTACTCTCTTAGTTAGAAATTTCAAATTTTGTCATTAGTTAGTTTTATTTCATGCATTTATGCCTTATGTTTTGATATATTATAGTTTTCTATGCCAATAGATTTTCTATATATGCATGATGATTTTGATTATGAGAGGATATTTGCTTTATGTATCCTCTTTTCTTTGATGTAAGATTTTGGATTCTCACATCACTCCAATGAAGAAATGTGTCCCCATATGAAGCCAAATGTTGCTCCCATTACATCACAAGTCCGAGGAAGGAGTGTACAAAATTTTCCAACGATCAGAATCATCAGCCAACCAGTTATTATGTCATTGTAAACCTAATTTCTGCAAGTTGTAATGTAACTGATGCTAGTATGACTATTTAATTATGTAACAACACCTAGGTATGCCTTTGATTTTGGCGAATCCTAGGAGGTTTTTTAACTTCACCGCATTATGTGTGTTTGTAAACACAAATAATCGACAAAGATTTTCCTCTGACTTAAACCCCAAAGCTAGGGTGGAATTCATTGACAAAGTCTTAGGTGATTCCTAATGTTATATCAAGTCTTTGTAAAGTGATTTGGGAATAATTTAAGCTATATGGCTAAATTATTTTATTACAGATCACTTGGTCTACTAGATCATATTGTGTTGTAGAATTGCGTAATTATTTTGAGGGTTTATATGTAAAGAGGTATTCCACCTTTGAGGGTTGAATTTCTAATATCTGATGTAAAAAATATTTTAGTGCATGGTCCCTCATACATAAATGCCAGGGCTAAAATATTTGAGGGTGAAAATTAATTAATCCCCTCTTGTGTCAATTAATTAATTTTTTTGGTTAAAATAGAATAAAATCCTAAGCGAGAAAATTAATTAATTTAGAGTCAAAAAATAATTTTAGAGAAATTAATTTTCTCCAAGTGGAAAATGAAAACAAAAATCGTGTGTCAAAAAGAAATTAATTTTTTAGGTCCCCCACCAAAGAAAAAATATATATTTTTTAAGAAAAATTAAGCCATTGGAGCTTGGTGGTTAGGTCAAAGTCAAAATTTTGAGGAAATTAATCCGAAAAATTAATTTTTGGATTAATAAAAAATGGGTTTTATGAGAAATTTGAAATTTTCCTCAAAATAAATATTTTTAATTGCGAAGATTAAAAGATGATCAAATTATTATCAACGATCGAGATTATTTTGACGGGGATCAAGCCGACTAGCTGTTATTTTCCACTTGGAGGATTTCTCTATAAATAGAAGCCATTTTTTCTTCTCAACTCATGATGAGAATGATTCTGGATGATGTAAATTTGTAGCGTTGGTATTGAGCCATTGCTCTGCAGGGAAAACTTGATGTCATAATAAAAATAATTGGGGTTCATCTCATGATGTTATTTGTCCATTGATCTGTGGTACGTGCTAGTTATGTGCTTTCCTATATTGTGCTAAATTTTTTAAAGCTTGTTATTTCATTTATCAGTGATAAGAGCATGCCATTGGTAAATTTTCAGTTTATCTTAGGTGATCTGATTCACCATATGATCTAACAAGTTTGCTTGAGAAAATATAGAGAGATTTGCAGGTACACAGGCCCTTGGGCTCCAAGTTCATAGACTTTGGAGAACAATAGACCTTGTTTGAGCTCTCGAAATTTTTATATTACAGTATCCCATAATTCCTTTACTTTTATCTAAATGGGATATCACAGTGAACGTTAGCACAGTTAGTTCGAGGCCCCACACCTAGCTGTGGAACCATTCAAAGGGTTGGTGGGGGGCATATTATTCTGAAGATCAAACATTTAAAAGATAAATTTATCAAGATATTATTCATTTTGTTGTGGGGGCCTCATAATGACTAATTATTGTACATGCGGCTTTTTCCACTTAACATTTTTTATATTATTATTTTTAAGATATATCAAACTGTCTTTTAGATTGTCTTTAATAAAAAATAATAATATTTTATTGTAAAGGAGTTAAAGCTTCCTCCTATAAAAAGAGGTTTTTTTCATTTTGTAATCATTGTTGGAGAGAGGGAGTATTCCTCTCCCTAGGGACTAATAAAAATATTCTTGGTTTATGGGTGTTGTTTCAAGTTCATTTTTCTAAGCTTCTTCTTAGTTCTTGCTTGTAATTTGCGCTTTAATTAGGCTAATTTTGCAGGTATAAATCGGTCATCACAAAAATTCTTTACTAATCCATTAAATGGCACAGTCATTGGGAAAGGTAGGTCTAGGCTTCTAGGATCTTCATCTTACCTTAACTCTCACCAAGAATACACATTTTCAAGTGTTGGACAATCCCTTTTAGGGAGAATATTCAACCGAACTTGTGGGATATTGGTGATAGCTATTAGTATAGTGGTTGGGGCATCTCGAATGAGTAGGTCCTCCTAGCGAAGCCAAATTTCCTGTAGGTTATCCTAGATTGGCTTGAGTGGGATAGTTTTAACCCCAACTCCTCACCCTTCCAGTCCTAAAGGAAGAGTTGACAAAGAGGGGGTTGTGATCACGACCTTGCTTATTGCCCTTGAAAATTGGTACTGGTCTTCATATCCTTCCATCGCCCTTATTCCCTTTCTTATTTCAAAAAATCATTTCAATCCCTAGGGTTATTTGTTATATGACCTTGCTTCACATTTTCTAAACCCTAGTGATCTGTAGGAGAGCCCCCCTCGAAGTTGGAGGAGAGTCAGCCTAAATAGGTAAGGTAGGTTATTGAGGTGACAATGGGTGACCTACCCAGTCTCTACTCAGATTATGCGGTGTCGTTTGGATCTTTCACCATTTTAACACACATATCACAGAGGTAATAATTTTAGCGTCGCTGTCAGGTATAAATCTCAATCAACTCCATGGCTACTCCATGTAGAATGGAGTGTGTTTCTTAATGCTCTTCCATGGCTACTCCATGGCGAAACGAAGCCCTTCTTCCTTACAATTTTTGAAGATTTTGTTGAGTGTAGAGATGAGTACATCCAAAAATTGTGAAGGCTCAAGAAACAAGCTCATCTTGGCAACTCCATTAGGGCATTTTTTGAGGTATGATTAGTATTTACTGCATATTTTTCTTTCAACCTTGCTGTAAAGTTGTATATCTAGAGAAAGGTTGGATCTTCCTACATGGCTACTAGAATGCTATGGTCCAGTTGATTTATCAACATGTTGGGGTTTTCCCCGGGTGCATATTTACATAGACTTAGTGGCCATCCCAAGATTCACTGGATTTGGTGATGTGGTCCAACATTACTATGAATTTGATAAGTTCCTCAACAACAATTTTCTGTTCAACCAAGACACCAAGATGGAATTTTTTTCCCTTGGTTTGGAGAGACAAATAAGGTAGTGGTTTGATAGACTCAACAGAGGGATATTGAGATATATTTTAGAATTTTTGATGGCATTTTTTATACACTAGAGTTGTGATGATGGCAAGCATTGGTTTCCCATTGTCCTATATATGAATTAGGATTATTTGAGAAGGTCACTTTTGAAGCTTGCACAAAACTAGATGAAGCCAACCAAAAGACAAAACTTGCAAATGATGAAGCCAACACAAAGGATCAAATCCATGATGATGTACATTTGAACAACAAAGAATCTACATTGCATAATTTTGAAGGTGATTTGATCCAAACAGTGGAAAAATGTCCAAATTTAGAAAGAAATGATAGTAGAGACAAATTTGAAGAATTCTCAGATCTGGGCAGCAATGATTTCAACTCTCTAGTAAGTGTAATCATTGAATATCTTGTGAAGGAGTTGGTTGAAAGTGATGAATACGGATCTGATTTTATAGATGACATCCCCCTGTGTAAAAAAGGAATTAATATTTGTATCCATCTAGAGGATGAAGATACAATCGCCCAACATCTAAATAATGCAAAGTAGATTAATGATTTCACTGACTTGATGCAATTTTTAGACCTTGACAGCAACTATATTAGCCCATTGTAGGAGTATATTGACACATATTGTAACAACGTTTCTTAATTTGCATGTCCACTGGAAGACATTGTTGTTGTGTAGGTGTTAAGGTACATTTTGAAAATGGTAGTCATAGAGGTTTCACACACATGATTAGCTAATTTTTAACATATCTATGTTCTATATGCTAATCAAGCACAAAGAGAGAAGTGCATTCTTGAGGTGGCTACACTAGATCTTTCATTTTACTGAAGAATTCCATCTCAAGTGAATTAGAGTAGAATAATAAATGAATAAGTCCACTTGGACAATAGTTTCAACATTTTGTTCTTGGTTGATGTTCATGTACAATGAGATCCTAGGGTTCTCAATTCCTCTCGAGTGAAGCACATGTCCCACAATTGGAGCCATATATTACCCCTTCTAGTAGGGCTACTACCTACAACAAATCTTTAATCTTGTATTTGGTGAACAAGGTTGGATATGAATAGGTAACAAAGGTAAGGACAAGTTTGTTTTAGAGAAAGGATTCCTTGTTGATTCACTACACTTGGAAAGAAGTGTGTTACAATAGCTTGTCACTCACCCATTTGACTCTGGCATGCCTATTGCCCAGCAAAATGGGTAACCCCATAGGAGGAAAATTTTCTCCTACATTTGATAGCTAATTGGTCATCCATACAACCAACAACCCTTGCCAGCCACCATTAGATGATGACATGCCATGTGCATCTGCCACTTACATCAGGCATGTACCTCTCACGCATCCGACATTAGCACTTGGATGAAGGTGGGATGTTACTGTGAAAAATCCACGATTGCAATAAAATGGAAACTATTCTTCTAACTGATGCAATTTATTTTTCTTTTGTTATTTAATTAACAAAAAATAAAGAATAGCTCACTACTGCAATCTTCACAATTAAAAAGTAAATGTCTTGGAAAATAAATTAGGAATTGAGAAAATAAAAGCACACACATAAAATGTCACCAATGAGTTAGACTAACATCCCCCAAAAAAGTTAAAACCCCAAAGGGAAAATCGATGCAGCAGATGAGGGTTTGTATTTTATTATCTTTAGCAAATTAGAGAGTACATAGATCTGCTTTCCAAACAATGACAAAGCTCTGGAAAATTATCTCCACCACTCCAACTGGCAGGTCGACCTGAAAAACCCTTTGTTTCGCTTGCAAAATTAAACTCGACCTCCTCTAGTAAATGTGCACAAAAAACGTTGTTGTGGAAAATATGCACTTGTCGGAAATTGAGACCTGTTGTTCATGCGTACTGGAAATATGATTTGTTGCCCAAATCTGCATACTAGCAAACTCACACTCACTAGTACGACCTTCCAACATAAGAAATCATCCTTCCCTCTAACTCTGGAGATCTATAGAAATCTCCTTTAGAAATCTCTCTCCAACCTCTGTTGAAACCCTTTCACTAATGCTCTATTGGCTCAAATTCTTCCCTCTCTAAATACTGCGCACTAGGAAATTCACACTTCCTTGCCCCCTTTCTCATTCAATGTTATCTCCCCAAGCCCCATCAACTTTCTCTTATAATTCTCTCGCTGGAGCACCAACGACCAAGATCTAATTGTGACCGATGAGTCAGATCATCTTAGATTCCGTCAAATTACTTTTGAGAAGTCTCATGAGCAAAAGTCGATTTCCTTAATCAATACACTTTAATTAACCAATTTTCCTAAGTTAGATTTAGGAATTTTAGTTATCTGGTCAGTTAATTTAATTAAGGTGTTTCAGAGCCAAATCTCGCGAAACTATTTATGGGTATTGAAAATCTCATGTTCCTTAGTCTCTCTGACACTTTAAAGACTAGAACACCTTTATGATGCTACCACAATATCCAAAAAATAACGATTATTGCTTCTTGTAGTAGGGGTACCTACAACAAATATTTTCACGTGTATTTGTTGAACATGGTAAGATATGAATAAGTAACGGAGTTAATAACAAGTCTATTTTAGAGAAAGGCTTGTTTGTTGTTTCATTACACTTGGAGAGAAGTACATTACAATAGCTTGTCACTCGCCCATTTAACTCTGACATGCCTGTTACCCACCAAAATGGGTAAACCCATAGGGGGAATTTTTTCTCCTACATTTGACATCCAGTCAGTTATCCAAACAACCAGTAGACCCTACCAACCACCATTAGATGATGACATGCCATGTGCCTCTGCCACTTTCATCGGCCATGTACCTATCACCCATCCGACATTGGCGCTTGGATGAAGGTGGGTTGTTATTCAAACTCTTTTGGGCTTTTGATATAGATAATGGGGTGATATGGAAGATTGATATACCTTGACCATATTCTTGTTCTCTCACCTTACCAAGGTGGTTAATCTATGACCTTAGTCCATTGGGACCTCCCTTGACGTCCTTTCGGTTATAGGAGGGGAAATACCTCGAAAAACATGATTGCGATAGTGTGTTACATTTTCCCTATGGCATACTTTACACCTTCCATCTCGCATTACAAGACCGATATCTCATCTCCATTCTTTGGGTACAACTTGTCATTGGAACTTGGGGATTTGGCACTCACATGTTCACATACTTGAGTACGGCCTAAAAACTTTACCTTAGGAGGTTGATGCAACTAAAAGAAAAAGAGCATATCATGGCCACAATAAAACGAAAGGAATAAAAATCAAAATGCAAAATTTGGTCGAGATATAAAGATTAGCATGTGGGTAAAAGCATAGCATGATCCCTAACTACCTCATATGGCCATCACCTAGTCCTTGAGCACCATGACCCTCCATTACATCAAAAAGGATCCCTTGCATGTCCCAACCCTGATGAATGATAAATTGACTCATCTCAAAGGGGTAATAAAACTGCTACGTTATAAAAAGCAAGTTCTAACCCTTGTGCTATAAACAATAATACAAGGAATAAAAAATAAAAATAAGAGACACATAGGAGGGGTGGAAAAATCAAGGTAGAGTTGATAACTCATGCATCCATGAATGCTCCCTCCTCACGTCTATACACTCAGGATGTGGACACCCCCATCAACTGGTCCCCTTGACCATGGCACTAGGCCATGAAATATTCTCCCCTCCATTACCATATTATTATTCATGAACACCTATCAATTGAAGAGTGGATTAGGGAACTGCTACTTCCACTTAGGGGATGGAAGCACCTAATAGGGTTGACCTTTAGCCACCCCTACTTAGGGAGAAAACACCTTTGCGACATCTTGGTCCTAATTTTGGAAAGGGATCCTTGTTTGAAGTATTAAATTGCCTTTAACATTCAAGTTTGGTTCACTTAGATGCATTATTGATCTTATTATCTGATTTATGGTTGCTTTCACTAGAATCCTTATTGTTTTCTATTTGGTGGTTCAATAGCCCAAGTCTTGGGCACACACTCCGTAGGTACCTATGACCTTCAAAGGAGTACATTGGCCAAAACAAGTTCAGTTTTGAGAGTCTAGAGCCTCCTAACAACACTAGCAGATGATGCATGTCCCAGAGCACCTCTAGGACCTAAGACGCTGGTCACCTTTGACCTGATTTTGAGGATTCTTCAAGATGTCACCACTGGATCCAATATGCCCCCAAGCTGGCCTTGACACAACCTGATGGGCAAGAGTTGATCCTAGATGAGGATGGTCTCATACTGAGACACTGGGGAGGGCTTGTTACACTAGAGGAAGCACTAACACTGGAGAGAAGGAGGCCTCATTTAGCAGTAGAGACCCATGGAGACCACTTTATGGTACCCTAGCTAGATCTTTGGACTCCACGAGAGATTCTGAGGTAAATATGAGGGCCAAACCTCAAATTTTGGGTCTACCAGGCATCTACACCTTCTGACACATTATCACCCTTGGACATGGCATTTGGAGCATTTATGATGGATGACATCAACTTTTTAGAGGCTATGACTCACACGTGTGGACAAATTTGGCTTATTTTGATGTTAGCTAATGGGTTGGCTTGTAACCCAAGGTCACTTAGTGATCAAACATGTTTTTAGGGGATTTGTAGACATATTAGTTGTCCTAATCCTCATATAATATAGGATAGGTCCATATCATTTGTTCATCATCACTTGTGACATTTTCGACCCTCTTAGATAAATGCAGCCGAGCTTAATTGTGCTCTTGTATCTTGTGGAGATGTGATCTATGGTGGATTTTTTTCCAATGGAGTTATTTCTTGCCTTTGGAGATGTCATTTTGGAGCAATAAAGGGCTTGCCCATGCATTATATTTTGTAAGTGCACCTTGTATTTGATAAATCATTGTTATTTGTGGATATTATATGGAATGGTTGATTATCTAAGGTCTTTATGTGCAAATTTATGGTTGGAAATTATTCTATGAACTATTGATGATAATATTGCATGCATTATCCACTCATAGAATGTGAATGACAATCCCATTGGTGAACCTTTAAAATAGCTCTCCCCATTGACTTTGTTCCCTCACAAATGTGATAGTTAGGATTTGAAACCTAGAGTTTCATATTCCCTTACTCCTTTGCTAAGGTTTAGAAATTTTTAACATCCCCTAGACTCAATCACCCAAAATTGAGGCATTGGCCTTTTGTTGCATCGTTGATCATCTTAAAATCATCTTGAATTTCCTGCTTTTTTTCCTTCTTAACCTCATTTTCGACCTCTTAAGGAAAGTCGCTAGCTTGGGCTAGGGAATCTTTCTCAACTAGGATTGAAGATGTTGCTGGGTAGAGGGATTCAACACGTGGAGGTGAGTTATTTACCTCAAAATCAATTCAAACTTGTGGCTAATTTCCCTATTTTAGGGCAAACATCCCTTGCCCTAGGTATATTTTGTCCTAGAGAAGCCCTAGTTTGCCCTAGGCTTTAATGTGGGGCTTATTAGAGGCTTCATGTTCCATAAATTGAAGGTATACATTTGTTGGAAGTATTTTATTGGCCTTGGGACCTTCGGCAAGCTTTTTTACCTTGCTATTTCTCAAGTCCTAGGTCACATTGTGCCCTAATTAGGCCTATATGAGGATGCACATTGTTTTAGTGTGTTATCTAAGCCCTATCCTTAAGAAAGTATCACTCTTAGAGCTTACCTTGTCACCTCAATCCTTGCATTTGATAGATCCTTTAGATGACCCAATATAGGGAAGCCTCCCTAGTGGTGAAAGTCCACAGAAGTGTAGGAAGTAGTGGTTGTGGTGATACTGGGCCACACCTCATATTGTTGTCCCTTGATCTAGCTTGTCTTACTAGTCACCCTCACAAGGTCTGTTAGATTTTGAGGCAATGTTTTTCGTGTTGTTGCAGGGGAGGATTTGAGTCGACCTCCTCGTTATCTAAATTCTAATCTTCATTTCTTTGATTGAGCTTTTCTTGTAAAGAAGGATAAATTGGCTCATTTGGCGACTCCATTGGAAGAACAAAGCCCTTGTTTTTCATTGAGCTCCTAAGTTTCAATGCTTGTAGGGTGAGGCAAGCATCTTTTAAGATTTTTTATAAATTTACCCTGGCAACTCCCCATTTAATTGTTATGCAAGACTCAAGGCAATCGCTCCTTGGGATCTACATTAGATGTACCCTACTTTAGATGTCAAGAATATTCTTGGATATCTAAATCAATGTGATAGAATTTCTATGAAAAATGTTCTAAAACTAGATGGTGATCCTTCTTCAATTGTGGATCATGTTGCCAAATTTATCAAGTATACTTCAAAAATCAACATGGTTCATGAGGATGCTCTCGTGAGGTTTTTCATTCATTCCTTTGGGATTTATCAAAGAGATTGACTTAAAAGTATCCCTTCCATTAAGGTATTCATTGAATAATTTCTTAAGGATTGGGGACAAATGTGTCATTTTATAGTTGTCCTTCAAGACTTGATCATGGCTCTACAGGAGGAGGCTCTCCTCGATTATGCTAAAGAAGTTGAGGAAGTTCATTGTGATACAAAAGAAAACATAACGCTTGATCATCTCTGGGTGTTGTTTTTTTTTGGGGTGACCCAGAGTCTCATGGTTCAAAAAGTAGTCATATGTGGCACTTAGTTTGGCAGAGGTAGAGTATATGGGAGCTAGCTTGGCGAGTTGTGAGGCCATTTGGCTTTGCAAGATGCTCATAGGGTTGTACAGTCAAGTTGGATTTGATAGTGATTTAGTGTGACAATCAGAACTGCATCAAACTCTCGAAGAATCTAGTGTTTCATAACAAGTCCAAGCATATAGAGATCATATATCATTTCATTAGAGACAAAGTCTAGAGAGTAAGTGTAAAGCTTGAATCTATATCCATAGATGAGCAAGTGGTAGACACTCTCACTAAACCCCTATTGAAGGGCAAGTTTGTGTTTTACAAATATAAGTTGGGGGTGGTGCAGAACACGTTCCTCGTTACGAGGCAATGTTGATGTTTATAGCTCAGATAGGTGCTTTTGCATAGACTAGGTGTCAAGCATGCAAAAGATGTCAGATTGCCTCTGTAGGTGCTTGCTCATGAGGAGTAAGTGATTATTATGATTTTTTTATTGACTTTAACTTTGGAAAAATACATTAATCCATTAATTAATGTTGACTATTACACCAAGTTTCTAAGGATAAATAATTTAATATTTAAGTGACTTAGATCTAATTTCTATTGTTGATCTCAAATGACTTAACGATAATGATAGCTATTGATCACTTAGGAGATTAGGGTTAGGAATTTGGCTTAATGAAATTATAAAAGAAGTCAAAGGGAGAGGTGAAAGACTGGCATTGTGATCAAGAAAATGATTTTCTCAAAGACTAAGAGACTCAAATACTGAAGAGAATGGAAAGGTGTGCAGCCAGGTAATTTTGGGAGAGGAATTCAAGGAGGCTGAGCTTGTAGAGAAAGCCATAACCAATGAGAAGCCTAGTTTTCGAGCCAAGACTTTATGCCTAGGAGGAAGGCCAAATTCCTTACTGCTTAAGGGGGTTGTACAAGTGAAGAAATTGAGACCAATTTATAGGTGGAGTTGTTGAGAGCTTTCGAGGGTTAAGATTTTGCCAATGTGTTGAATTTACAGTGGGCTGAAATTCCAAGGGGCTGAAATCCAGGTTCCATGTTGTGCTGTATATTGTATTCTTTGTGGTTCAAGGCCCTTATTTTCTTAGAGTTAATAAAGTGAAAGAGATTATTTTAGGCAGAGTTTTCTATTGTTTCTTGTGATTAATTTTTCTATTTATTTTCATTACAAATGCATATTTTATCTGTGAAGTTAAAATACCAATGTATTTAATTCCAATAGTTTTCACACAATTTAAACATTAAACATACAAATGTGAAATTTTCACAATGTAATACATTAATAATGATGTGGATTTTGGCTTTTGAGAAATGATATTGGTGTTTGCATTAATAATGATAATGATGTGGATTTTGGCTCTAGAGAAATGATATTGGTGTTTGCTTTTATATAACTATATGTTTATAATTAACGAAATTTCACAGTATAGGGAAAAATTGTAATA
The DNA here is from genome assembly GCA_034641835.2 of Pinus albicaulis. Classification (NCBI taxonomy): domain Eukaryota; kingdom Viridiplantae; phylum Streptophyta; class Pinopsida; order Pinales; family Pinaceae; genus Pinus; species Pinus albicaulis. The sequence continues at coordinate 37,704,837 of CM076581.1, read as the reverse complement.
TATAGTTATTTATTTATCTATTCAACGAAAATTTGTTTCACAGTATATAGAAAAAAAATGTTCGTGTATATATTTATGATTTAGGTTTTGACAGTATATGGAAAAAAAATGTTATATGTATATATTTAGGATTTAAGTTATTTATATATGGTAGAGCTGTTTCTTTTCTGCAATCTCCCCAGCCTTGTTTCTGGTCACGTTGTTGTTTCTTTTCCTGACTTCTTAGTGTGTTCTAACTTCTACACTAGCCGTGTACTTATGATTAATCCTGATCATGCTTCATTTATAGATATCATCTTGACGAGTATTCTTTTTTAGAGGCATGCAACCCAACTTAAATAATGTATCTGTTTACTTCGAAATGTTTTACAGTAGTTTTCATTACTAAAATAAGATAATATCATACTTCTGGAGAGTAATAATGATTTAATTATATACAAAATACAGTCATCTCTGTAATTCATTTTGGCATGCAATAGACCCTGATGGATGGAGACTTTGTGAAGCCAGTCATTGGACTCATTATATTATTGATGATCGTCATAAGTTTATTTGATGTTTTGCAGAGGACAGTTCTCAAGTGGACGATAATGAATTTGCTATGGCTTTACAAGCAAGCTTGTACATTGATGATGCTTGCTAGATCTCTACAAGCAAGCTTGTACATTGATGATGCTTTCTAGATTTATAATGAAATCAAATCTTATTCAATAAAGTTATTATTAATATTCTTTTATGGATTTTATACCCTATTCTATTATTTATTTTGGATAATCAGTGGATGACCTAGTCTGATTCAGTTACATTGGTATCAGTTCTCTACTTCGAGGCACTTCTGCTGCTGTTTTGTATATAATGCTCTGATCAGATCACACAATTTAAAAAAACAGAAATTCGGTTGAAGAAATTTTGCTGCCATGTATTTAAGTGTTGTAAATTTCATTTCACTGCCACATATTAAAGTAAACAGAAAGGAAAGGAAAAAGGACCAGCAAACAGAATCGCAAACATTAATAAGCCAATTCGGACCTTGTTGAAACTTTGCATATATATAAGCTGCCTCTGTACAGAATGAAAGAGAAAAATTTAACCGCTGTCGAGACTTGGCTAAAAAGATCGTGACTTTTACACCGAGAAAAAAATCAAGGGTTGTGCTAATAAGCCGTATCAAGCCTAGTTGAATCAATGGGTAGTCCTCAAAGTTGCAGCATTTGGGAGAAAACCGTGCCTCTTCAAAGTAGGATAGTTTTAAAAATTAATTCATCGTGGAAGAGAACCATAGCCCATTTTAAGAATATATCACTGACATTAGAATCATAAACCCGAGTCAAAGGATCTAAAAACTCTATTATATTTTGTCTCAGTGGTTTCCCAGAAAAATGATATGTCAAATGTGTTGAGAATGAGAAGGCATTATTATCCTTCGAACATTTAAAGCTATTGGCCCAGAAATATATAAAGGAGGGTTTTGTTCTATTTTTAATTTTTTGAGATGTAATAAATGAAATGTAACTATTTCAATATTCTAAATTAATAAAATCAATGGGATAAATATGATACTAAATATAAATGTTTTTATTAAAAAGATATGTCGAGTGTGTAGAGAATGAAAAGGCATTATCATCCTTAGAACATTTAAAGCTATTGGCCCCACGAGGGATTTGTTCTATCTTTCATTTTTTGAGAGGTAATAAATGAAATGTATCTTTTATTTTTTTAGATGTAATAAATGAAATGTAACTATTTCAATATGTTAAATGAATAAAATCAATAGGATAAATATAACACTAAATATATTATTAGTTCAAATTAATAAAATCGATAAGATAAATATAACATTAAATATATTATTAGTTTATATTTTAGGTAATGAAGTTATTATGGAAATATAAATATAAATGTGAATAATTATATGCATATCATAGAAGTCTAAAAATGGATAAATGGTTACAGTGAAATGCTCATAGCTATAAATAATATAAACAATTTGTAAGAAAAGTAAAATATGATAGATTTTTAGAGAGAGATTTGTGGTATTAACTTTATAGCGGGTCTTCTATTTTTTTTGCGATTTGACATCGAAGTGTTTTCTATTTTTGATTAATATTGTCTCTTGTGCTACCTTCTGTGGTCTGGTGTGATATATTGTCATTTTCTCTAGATATTCTTTGGATAGATTGGTTCACACTATACGTTGAGCTTGGGAGCGCATGGAATCTCAAGTACAAAGTTCTCTATTGATTTTTTCACTCCCTCATTTGTAGTTAGAATGATTTCTTCTCTATTTACTCAACCATGTCATATGTTTGGTTGGTGTTGTTGTCGTACCTGGTGGTGGTGTCCAGGCTGTTGGTGTTATTGGTGTTGGTAATATTTTTGGGGGTGACAACATTTGTTGACTAGTGATTATGGGTGACTGTATCAGTTTCATAGTGGGTCTTCAGTTGTTTTTATGCCTTTTCGATGATTCGACATTAGAACGTTTTTTGTATGTTGGTGACTTGTAGTGGTCGCGCTTTTTTATTTTCAAATTTCAAATGGAAGTGTCTTTGAGTCTACGAAATGGAGTCCACTTCGATGAAGACTTCCTGTGATGGGACATGCGGGCCCCCTTCGACGATCCCTCGTTCGACAACCTCCGACGCTTAGCCTCCGTCTTCCGTTCCTCTGGTGGAACCCCCCCATTCCCTCCACCACCCCTCTCCCCTTTGCTCCGTCGTCCGACCACCATCACCAACGCCAGAGCCACCATGTTGTTTTTTTTTTAAATTTTAAACTTCAATATATTTCATGCTCCACAGAAGGCTCTATATCCAGTCTTCGAGTTCGCGCTTCATCTAGTTTTCGAGTTCGCCCAACCACTTCACCATGTACCCTAGCGTAGCCACTTCACAGTTAATCATAACTTTCATGTCTCAATTGAAATTTAAAAATTAAATCATATAAATTCTGAAATTCATGCCAGGAACCTTGCGATTATACACATTTGATATAAATCACATGGACATGTTAACGCTCTCATGGAATTGGTGCAACAGTTGGCTATTAGGGGAGTGTTTGTCACTTTCGTCAATAATGAGTGGATACATAAACTAAATCCCCTATTTCCAAACACTGCTAAATCCCATGTTTCCAAAGGTGATCTCGATTTGGAGTAGCAAAGATGGAGTATTTGTTTTCTGTCAATTCATGATGGTTTATCGCCCAACCATGGCCGCACCTCCAACACGATAGAGTTACTTCTTCTGTTGTATCTCCAACACGAGAATTCATTTTTTGTGAATTCATTTTGCTGCATAGTGAAGTTGTTTTCTTTCAAGCTTTTCTACTGCATTTGGAAAAAAGAACTTCATTACCTCTTCACCATACCCGTATAAGAAGAAATTATATGACAATAGAATGCAACTTTTGTTGTTTAGGAAGGCAATTTATGGTAATAGAATGCCACTTCAGTTTGTGCGAGACAAGTAGGCAATGGGCATTTATTCAAGATTGTCTGCTTTATTTTTGGAGAATTTATAGTAAACCTCCTCGTGATCTGTTTTACTCTGGTCTATGTTGATTGAGGAGTTCTAATTTTTTTAATTGAAAACTCTTCATATATTACTTGAAACCCCAAGAACACTAATAAAAATGAACCGGTTTTCTTTCAAGATTTTCTACTGCATTTGGAAAAAATAATTTCATTGCCTCTTCACCATACCCATTTTGAGCATACATTGTTATCATGGTAATCCATGAGGCCGTGTTTAAGCATGTTGGAAAACATCCTCCATTATGCACATTTAAAATACATAGTAACAAGAGAATTTTCTAAGGGTATTTTTTATACCAATCCAAAATTAACAGTTAAATCAAGAACCGTCCTACCATGTTGCATTTCACAAAAGATGCTCAAGTTATCTTCATCGTGCTCATTCAATGCATCACTTAAACCTGTATCATTCCTTTTTTTTTGTACGATGTCCCCCATGTTTGGCTTAATTTCCCCCTTTGCAATCTGTTGACCATACCATGTATTTCTTCCCTTTAGCAGTGATACATATAATTTCTCCCTTTGCAATTTGTTAACCATACCATGTATTTCTTCCCTTTAGCAGTGTAGCATGTGTATCAGCTAGAAGCGTGCCTATCATTTTTTTTTAGACTCTTCTGCTATGTTCCAACAAATGTGGCACATAGATCATCTCTGATGTTCAATGAGAAAAATAGACAACCTTTCTTGTAGCACTCTCATTTGTCAAAGTTGCAATCATGCCAGTGCCAATTGCATATATATTTTTAAGGCCTCCCATGACTTCATGTGTGACAAGGTTTGGATTGTCCCATGCTGTAAAATGTTGTTGAAGGTCAGGATTGTCCCATGTTGTAAAATGTGGTTGATGAATGAAGTTTACTAGGGGTTGGAAACTCTTTTGTATTACTTTGAGTTTTCCTTGTAAAATCTTGTATAATGCATTCATATAAATATTTTCATGTGCCTACAGGAAAATATTTGTGGATAGCATTTTTATTGGTTTAACACAATATTCTTGTCCTCAATGACATCTTCCTATTTTGTGAACTAAGTGCATTCAAGTACCCCCACTGGTAATCATCTAATTCAGTCTCTAATTCATGATCATTAGCAATGATAAAATCTTCATCTTTAGGCTGATCTTTCTTTTCAAAATATTCCTCATCTTTGGTAAAACAAATAGGCAGATCATCAGCTTTGAAAAGGAGGTTTTCCTCAACAATTGTGTCTTCATCTTCTTCTTCTCCTTGAGCATAATTCTGTTGCAAGGGTGTCCTGATTTGCTATTGCTGCTGTAGTGGTTTTTCAGGAGCCCGTTGTTCTCTCTGCTTAACCCTTAACTGAGGCTGTTGTTGACCTCTATAGTTAGGATTTCTACCCTCAGGCTGTCTCTCCGTGATGGACATCTTGTCAGCCATCCGTTCAATAGTTCTTATCAATGTATCCATCTTAGCATCAGAAGATGAGGTGGATGGTTCATCTTTAATAGTAACTGTCCTCTCATTTTTAGCTCTACCTCTCTTCATCAAAAGATTTGCTTCAACACGACTGCATTCTTTTGCATATCCTATAGCGTAGTTGGATTTTTTTCCCTTAATTGGTAAGCCATGTCAGGATCAAATGCATCTGGATAACGTATGAGAGATAAGCCTGGAGGAGGCTTGATCTCAACGGGAATTGCATTGTAAATTCTGTTGAAGCGAGTATTGAAATCTTGGACTGATTCATTAAGATTTCTTTTAATGTTTTCATACTCAGCAAGCAACTGTAAGTGATTTTTCTTTACCTCCCACTGGGCTATAAACAAATCAATGAGTTGGTCTAGAGTGGCAATGCAATTAATAGTCAGAAACCTAAACCAAACTTTGACATCTCTAGAGAAGCTCTGGGCTATAATCCTCATTTTTGCATTGTCAACATCAACTTCCTCCAAATCTATGAAGTCAATGACTTTAAAAATACGTTGTATTGCAGATATGGTAGAGTTTTCATCAAACAAGAGGAGTGTTTGGCCATAACCCTGAGGCAAGTCATTCAATTGGGTGGGGAAGATAAGTGGGGTAAATCTTGCCATAATTCCTGCTGAGTGAAGTGCTGGATTGACAACAGGAGGGATTGGATGAATAGGTAATGGAACAGAAGTTGTAGGTACAAAATTAGTAGGTATGAATTATGAGGTCGTAGGTGCAGATGAAAAAACTACAATTGATTGAGTTTGAGGTTGAGTTGAGACAAAAACTTCCTCTTGATGGTAGAATTGGATCCAATCTTTGATGTCAAGGTCAGATAAGGGCTTAATCTCTTCGAAAAACCAATCTTTTAGAGGACTAAGGTCTAATTCAGACAATGATTTGACCTCAAATAGTCTTAAAGGATCGAATACTATGTCGGATAAAGAGGTTTCAGACTTGGATTTAAACAACGACGATTCAAATTTTAGATCATACGGTATATCTTCAAGAGAAAGTAGTTTAGTAGGTAGAGAAACTGATCTTACCAATGGAACTGGTCCTGACTGAATGTTTGTAGTTTGATATCTACGCCTTCGAAAAATCTTCTCTAGATCATCTACTGAATTAGGATCGAGATTTTCTCTGGTAAACCTTCTTGAAGCCAGCTCTACAATCTTAGCATTGCAATTATCGAATCAACCTTTCTGAAACTTAACCCTATCATCCAAAGGATGAAATTCTCATGTTATTTGTTGTACACCTAGGGAAAATAAATCTTTCATCCTCGACAACGATGCCAGTATGTTATCACTCCACTAGATCTCTAAGGCTAAAGAAGAAATCCCAACAGAGGTAACCAGAGATCAATATTTTGGCTTGGTATCTAGCCCTACCAAATTGGAGAGGGCTCTCTCCACAAAAATCACAGCCAAGAGGGCTAGATAAATTAGGGTTTTAGGCTAGGTAGGAAATGCAGAAGGGGTTTTGATTTGATTTGATTGGGTTGCTAGATGAGGATATTAGGTCAAAGAGGCTAGGTTAGGGAAAATAGGATTAGGGTTACAGTGAATTCAATGGGGTAAGGTAGATAAGAAGGCTAGCACATTAGGGTTCTTGGGATGGAATGATTCAGACAGGTAAGGAGCTAGGAAGAGCATGAAAGATGAATTCTTCCTAAACTGAAAGAAAGATGAACAAACTATGAAAACTTTCCCAAAGCAGAGCATGTGAGATGAATTATGTTTCTCTAGATTGAAAGTGATCATACTATAGACATGAAATGGAAAATGGACGAACAATACATAAATACAAATGAAACAAGAAAAGAAACAAAGCTAGACAACCATACCACATGTATCCTAAAGAAATAGCGCAACACTTTTATTAAGCTCCTGCCAAAATGAATACAATAGAGTCTTTGATCAATATGCCAACATCCAACTAATTCCAACCTGTGAAATGACTGAAAAATTACATGATATAGGCCTCAAACAAACTCCTCACAGCCTTAGGGGTCGAATCCATGAGAGGAGGAGCAGTTTCATAAAAAACTGAGCTGAATACCTAGAGTGTAGGGTGGTCAAACTTACTCATCCCTCACTTTTTGCAAACTGATTCATTACACTTCATCGTGAGTTTTCATCTAATGCAGTTACCCTAGGTAATAATAAAAACATGATATTTACATTTACCTCCATCAATTACATAAGTAAAATCATCATTTCCCAAAGTGAAAATCAAAATTGCAGTGAAAAATGAGAAAAATAAAAAAAAATTCAAGGGTGCCATTTTTGTGCCCGGGGCGCCCTCACAGTGCCAAGGGCACCCTCTATGTTGCAGGCCACTTTTGGAGGCCTTCTCGATGTCCAAATTGGGCTCAGAATGGCTTGTTGGAAATCCTATCCAGTCTACTTTCCAAATATGTCTTTAGTTTTCAGAATGGAGTTGATTTTCCTTGTCAAAAAGTGATTCCCCCATAGTTGGTCAAGGGCGTAGCGTACAGGCAAAAAATGAGACAAAACATTGATTTTTGTGTGTGTTTTCTGACCCTTTCACCTGCCAGTTGTCCAAAGAAAGACTATCAACGTTATTTTCTGGAATATATTTGTCATTTCACATCTTGTGGTGGTCTTTTTTTGGAGAAAAAGTGCCTCAAACAAGGGCGCAATGCCTAGGGCACTGCGCCCTTGACAGTGCAGCTGTCACAAGATTGTCTAGGATTGCTAAAAAACACAAAAACTTCAGAAATTGATCCAATTTTTTTTTCAAAATTTGGTAATTGGCTACTGATGATGTGGTTAGGCACGGAGTGAGGCTTCATCTAATATGTAAAGCCTCCTTTCCTCTTCTTGCATGGTCAAGGATTCAATTTTTTCATGATCTCTTTTAAGCTTGGCCCTTGCAATTTTGTTTTTCTTGGCATAGTGCTTGGCCCTCTTTCTCAATATATCATTATCTCTATCAATTCCTTCTCTAGAAGCTTTTCTGGATGTTGGTTAGCCCTGTCAACCCACTTCTCCTGGTTCTCATTGATTACCACTACAAATTGTTCATTCAAAGTGAATTGATTAGCAAGCTCAACCTCCTTTTGCCTCTGTAGTTCTAGAGCTCTTTTCAGCCCTCTAGTCCTAGGCATTCTACTGGGCACTTGTTCTTCTGCCTCATTGGTTTCACCATATGTTTCTAGTGTCTCTTCAAGCAAAAATTTAGCTTTTTCTGCCTCTCTTGGAGCTTTGATGAATTTCACTTCATCAATGACATGTTTGGTCTTTAGCTGCTGGTTCTCCTACTCAAGAAAGTTAATGACAAATTTAGACATGTCAATATTAGTTTGTAGCTCCTTAATCTTGGCTTCTTTCTCCTTTATGACTGTGCTAGTGAGCTCATCATCATCATGCTCATCTAGGTCAACAAGGTCAAAATCTTGTTCTGTCTCATGGAGGTCCTCCTCCTCATGTCTGATCTCTGCCTGAATCTCTGCCTATATCATCTTTTGCTCCCCTTTGTCTACCTGCTTTGTTAATGTAGAAGGTAAGACCCCTTCCATTATGTGTGGAGAAAACACATGCCTGTGACCTCTCTAGTATGTTTTTTCCAATTGCTCTATCTCAGCCACATTAGCCTTCTTAGGCTCACTGATCCCAACTCTGCTAAGTGACCCAGTCTCAATATGAAATGGAGATGATGGTGGTGATATGGGTGAAGGAGACTGATATGATGATGATGCATGAATTGTGGGCTATGATGGAGGAATGGATGTGGAAGGATGAGATGATGAAGGCACATCTTGGGCATGCTAAAGAGGTGGAGCAGTGAATATGCCATTAGCTATGAAAGTACTCCATGAAATGTTCAATTGTTTGAGGTGATGGAGGACTATGATTTTGATGAGGGAATGGTGAAAAAGATTGTTCATTTGGTGCTCAGATTCTCTCCTTTGGACAATACATGCCATCTTGTCAATGCTCTGAAAGAGGTAATAAGGTATGTTGAGCATCTTGACCCTTGTGAAGTGCATGAATAGTCAGATATGATAAGTGTAAATTCTAGAGAACCTACCTTCACAAGAAAAATATGTCATGATAATTTTCATGATGGGGGCATATCTCTCCAGGAGGTAAGAGAAAGGAAACTCCCCCTTTCTTTCATTCTTGTACCTAGGTTTGATGTATGGCTCAAAGTAATGCTCCTCCAATTCTTTTTGCTTGAACCATTTTTCCCCAGCATTTGGTCGGATTCTAGTGGTAGCTAATATGATGGCAGTAGACACAGTGAAAGTGACACCAGCAAGGGTTACCTGGTTGTCATGGAGATTGGAGATGAATAATCTGCTCAACATAGGATGACGTTGGATCCTTTGTATTGTCTCACAAAATTGAAAACATCCTACATGCTTAAAACATGTCACAGTTATGGGAGATGCCATTAGTTCCCTGGTATTTGTTGGCTCAAGTCTAAGGATTCTCCCTCCTTTTTGTGGTATCCTCTCCACTCTTTCTTCTCCCTCACTGTAGCTCCTGTTATGTTCTTCTTCCATAGGTGTCTTAGTTTGAAAACCCTAGGGAGATGGAATGATAGTGAAGAATGAGTTTTGGGAAGTGGGAATGGGATGGGGAAATTTAGGGAGATGAGGGAAAGGGTTTATGAAATGAGGGAGGTGAAAGGGTGATTTGAAAATGAATGCTAGTTAATGTCGTGCTAGTTTCATTTCAGATGTAAACATTTCTTTGCTTTGTTTTACTTATCCTTCATAGGTTTTTTCAAGGGCATGTGATTGCCAAATCATTGAACTTGGTGAAATTATGAGTTTTTCATAAGCTTAGAAAGCATAATTAAAAATGACAGAATAGAGGTAATAGTAAACACAACAAGCACATATAATAGAGCTTAACATAGAGAATTTTGATAAAGGAGTTCACCCCTCTTGGGCTACATCTCCTTGGTCCAGCTCTCATTATGTGACCTTTGTATTAGCTTCAAAAGTGTTCATATTGTTGTCACAAGCTCCAGAACCTCTTGGAACCTGTTCCAATGAGTTTATAACATCATAATGACCCAAATATGACTATTTGTTTGCTGAAAATGGCCTCTGGATGCTCTGCCTATGCCCCCAACACCTGGTGGCACCCTGTGGCTTTAGGCTCACTGAAAACTTCCCTGTAGCATCTTGGTCTTTAGAAGTCTCCAAATGCTTTTGAAAACCCCATCATTGGATTCAGAAGGTTCAAGATAGTCATAAATGACTATTGGTTTCCCTAGAATGGCCTCTGGCTGCCTTGGCTAGGCCTCATTCTCCTGCTGGCCCTAGTGGCCCTTGGATTTTCTCTGAAGAAAAATCATGCTCATAAGTCCTCAGCTGGCTATGCAAACCTCACCAATGTCTCTGGAATGATCCATATAGTCAAAATAAATAATTATGACCAAAACAAGAATTTTCCCAATATCCCTTAAAAAACTCCACTAAATGTGGAGCAACTCCAGTTAGGCCGACTAAAACTGGCCAAATCCACCGAAAATGGTGAAATGTGCCAATTTGGTCGGAATAATAAATGTTTGAGTGGCAGGTTCACATGTGACCTCTGCTGAAACCACCGTTTAATCCGTGAGTTATCCGCCTCCTAACTGTAGCATTAATGGCTACGTGATGTGCTGGCCACATATGAAACCGCCAGCATTAACTGTCAGCTTCATTACCGCTGCGGAGTGGAAGGCCTTAAGGCCTGGTTCTATGGCATCGGTTGTATGGTGTTGGGGCTAGCCCTTAAATTTTTCCGCTCGTTGAACTTTTAAAACATAAATACGAACGAATAACCATAGATGTTAAGAACTTGAAAGCAGGCGGGTTGGTCAGGCGCCTTTGCACGCGGAGTCGAGTCTCGGGTATGAATCTTGTAGACTTCAAACAAGTTTTTTCCATGCCAATTTCCTCCTCGGCTTGGGGCCACGTGGCAGCCTTCAGGCAGGCCACGTGGCGCCCAATGATTGGCCAAATAAACTATATGAAAAATCAATTTTGAACTTATATTTTTTTTATAAAATTTTTCATAAGTCAAACTGATTCAAAGGTCCATTTTTGGAGTTTACTGGGAATTTTCAAACCTTAATAAATTTTTCATATAACCTCTGTTTTACGAACCGTTCATGGCGCCAGAATCGCAGCGACAAGACTTTTTTATTCGTTCAGGTTGCAACCATTTTTGAGCATTTTTGAACTTGGACATGATCTCCTGATCAAGTAAAGAAGGCCCTAGAGCTTATTTGACACATTTGGCATTAGGCCATAGCATATTTATCCCCTAAAGCATAGTTCCAGTCCATGACTGCGTTATTTTAGTGAATTGTTGCAATGGGCAACCCAAAAAGGGCCGAAAATCCAAAGTTAAAATCTGGCCAAAACATTTTTGGGTTTTTTGAGTAGAATATGTGGTTAAAATCTTGAATTATTCTGAGAACTATAACAACCTTCTTCACATTTTTCTTCTCCTCAGTAGCACTAGTTTCCAGTAGCAGCAACAGTAGCAGCACAACATTTCCAGTGCTTGGTTTTTTTAGTGTATTTCAGCCATCTTGTGGCTTGAGTGCATTCCTTTTGGAGCACTGTGTACATTCATATTTGCTGTTGTTTATAATGATATGACAACTATTTCTTCTCATAGTTATAATGTCTTGATGTAAATTTCAGTTGCAGGATATTTCCAACATTTTCCAGATCTTAGTGTTATATTCTTGTTTTGCTTTATTTGGAATGTTGAATTTGTTCTATATTCCTGTCTTTTCCATTTTGGAATATTACACAGAAATTTAGGGAGCATAAAATCAACAGGCAGAAAATTAGCAAATCAATGAAGAAAAGGCAGAAGGTTGGTGGTTGTTACACTTTGATGGATCAGCAGGAAGAGAGGGGATTGGAGAAGGAATTTTGATCAAAACTCCAGGGGATGAAAGTAAGTTCTTTTCTTACAAATTGAACTTTGATTGCACAAATAATATGGCTGAGTATGAATCTATATTTTTGGGTTTAGAAATTTTGAAAAGAATGGGTGCCCAAAGGATTTCTGTTTGTGGAGATTTTGAATTAGTTATTAAGAAAGTTGAGGGTGTATATCAAACCAAGGATGTGAGAATGAGGGCATACAAAAATTTGATCATGGAGATGTTAGAGAATTTTCAAGAATATTCATTTATTGTGAAGAATAGGGACCAAAACTCAGTAGTTGAATCCCTAGCTGTCTCTGCAAGTCTGTTTATTATTCCTGCACTTTCCACTGAAAGATATGAGGTTAAAGTTTTCCATAGGCCTGCTATCCCTGACAACATAATTCATTGGCAAGTTTTTGAGGATGACCAGCAAGTCAAAACCTTTATACAACTGAAAGAAGAGTTTGAAAGCACACAAGTAGATCAACAAAACATGCTTGCTGAAACAAAGGGGAATTATGAAGTGTTATAGCTGAAGAATAATTCTATACCCAAAGGTCTCATCCCACTTGAAAAGCTTTTTGACCAGAATGATGTGTTCAAGTCTCCTAGAATACAAGCTGATGATGAAGAGGTAGAGAGTTGTAACCTTGGTACAATAGCAATGCCAAAAATGATTAAGCTTTCAAAGTTTCTTTCAGTTGACATGAGACAGAAATATATTGAGATGCTGAAAAGGTTCATAGTTGTTTTTGCATGGAGTTATGCCGATTTGAAGAAGTATGATCCTACTATCAAACATACCATTCCTATTAAAGAAAATGAAAAGCCTTTCAAACAGAAGCTGAGGAGGATTAATCCACTTCTCATGCCTTTGATTGAGAAGGAAATTAAGAAACTATTTGATGCCAAAATTATTGTTCCAATCATATTCTCAAAGTGGCTTACAAACATGGTTTCAGTCAAAAAGAGTGGAGAAATCAGAATCTGCATTGACTTCAAAAACTTGAACAAAGCCTCTCTTAAGGACAATTACCCTCTCCCAAATATGGACCAAATTCTGCAAAACATTGTTGGTTCCCAAAGGATGTCTATGCTGGATGGTTTTTCAGGGTACAATAAGATATTAGTGCATCCAGAAGATCAGAAGAAAATTGCCTTTACCACACCATGGGGCACATTCATTTATGCCAAAATTCCCTTTGGTCTGATGAATGCAGGAGCGACTTTTCAAAGAGCAATGGAAATTTCCTTTGCTGAGGAAAAGCATAAGTTGGTGGTTGTCTATCAGGATGACATAATAGGTTTTTCAAGGAGAGAAGAAGACCACTTGAAACATTTAGAAAAGATTCTGCTAAAGTGTAGAAGGTTTGAAATTTCTCTCAATCCCACTAAAATCATTTTTTCTATGACTTCAGGGAAGTTGCTAGGGCATATTATTTCTAAATATGGGATTAAGATTGATCCAAGCAGGGTCAATGCAATTCAGAAAGTGGATCTGCCTAGAAGAAGGAAGGAAATTCAGTCTTTCCTTAGAAGGGTGAATTTTATGAGGAGGTTTATTTCCAATTTTGTTGAGATTGTAAAAGACATAACCAAGATGCTGAAGAAAGGAGCTGACATCAAGTGGACAGTAGAAGCAAAGCACTCATTTGAAGAGATCAAGAAGGCACTCACTCAGGCACCAGTCTTGATCATCCTAGATTTTTCAAAAGAATTTTTCATTTTTACATTTGCATCAGAAAATACAATTGCTGGAGTTTTGCTGCAGAAAGGACAGCAAGGAACTGAGCAGCCCGTTTCATTTTTTAGCAGGACCTTTGCTAATTTAGAGATGAAGTACAACATCTTAGAGAAGTAAGCCTATGCTTGGGTTAAAGCCATCAAAGATTTCAGAATTTGCATTCTGCATTCTCATGTCATAGCTTTTGTTCCTAATGCTGTTGTGAAGGACATCTTAACTCAAGTTGATCCTGATGGTAAGATAGGGAAGTGGATAGATAACTTGTTGGAATATGATATAGAGATCAGACCCACAAAATTGGTAAAAGGTTAGGGACTAGCAAAGCTGATGGCACAGTCAAATTTTGACTGTCTTGATATGAATTTAATTGCAGAAATTTCACAATTATCAGATGAAGATAAAGTGTTGTTTCCCATTGAAGATAAGTACATCCTTCTGACTGGTACAAAGACATTTTTTTTGTCTTACATCATCATAGGGCTCCTGCTGAATTGACAAATTCTAAGGCAAGGTTTGTGAAGTTAAAATCCCTGAGGTACTGCATCATTGATAAAAAATTGTATTGGAAAGATACCGGTGGTATTATTTTGAATTGTTTACTGGAAGAGGATGCAGAAAAAGTGATAGAGTAGTTTCACAAAGGAGATTGTGGAGGTCATCATTATTGGAAGGCCACATCAAATAAGATTCTTAGAGTAGGGTATTACTGGCCTACTATGTTTAAATATGTCTACAAAAAGATTGTTGCCTTCCATGAATGCCCTATTTTTTATGGTAAGAAAAATCTTGTTCTTTTACCCTTGATGCCTATCTATGTTGAGGCAACATTCCAGCAGTGGGGGCTAGATTTTATTGGTGAGATTCATCCATCATCTTCAGGTCAGCATCGCTGGATCCTGACAACAACTGATTATTTCACCAAGTGGATTGAAACAATCCCAACTAGACAAGAAAATGATTCAGTTATCATTTCATTTTTGGAAAATAATATATTGTCTAGTTTTGGCTGCCCTATGAAGATAATCACTGACAATGCACATGCATTCAAATCCAAGAGGCTGATTAGTTTCTGCCATAAATATCACATTACACTTGGGAATTATACTGCATATTATCCACAAGGTAATGGTCTTTCTGAATCTTCTAACAAAAGCATTGTGAGGATTATTAAGAAGGTGATGCAGGAAAATAAGAAGTCATGGCATTTGAAGCTAAAGTATACTCTGTGGGCTGATAGAGTGTGCACAAAGAGGTCAATTGGAATTTCACCTTATGAGTTTGTGTATGGAGCTGAATCCATCTCTCCTACATCCTTGGGAGTGCCTGTCATGAAGCTGCTGCAAGGATTGGAGGAGGAGCCAAATGAAATTTAGAGGAGAATAAATAATTCGATAGCCTTACAGGAGAAAAGGGAGGAAGTCTATAGCAACAATCAACAATCTAAAAAAAGAATCAAGAAGACATTTTACAGGAAGGTCAAAGAGGAAAATTTTTAGATTAAAGATCTTGTTTCGAAGTGGGAGGCCAGGATTGAAAAAAGGGGAAACATGTTAAGTTTTAGAATATTTGGAAAGATCCATTCAAGGTGGTTGAATTTCATGGAAACAACACTTACATACTGCAGGAGATGGATGGACAACCTTGTGCTGGGGGGCCTGTCAATGGCAGTTTTTTGAAGCACTATTCCTCTTAATTTCTAATGATCTTTCATTCCATTGTATATATTCCATTTTAATAATTTTTTTTTTCTGCTAATAAAGACAAGTTGATCATCAAGCTTGAGCCTGAGGTGAAGGCCATTAGATTTTGAAGAAAAGCTTGGAAAATTTCAGAGTTTTTGTTTTCAAGAAGATGGATAGCACTAGAACTACAGGTTCTTTGGTGTACCACAGGGGCACACCTTCTCAAGTGAAGCCACTATTATCACTTAGAAAAAGTGAAACATCATTTGACATAGTATTAGAAGTTTATTTGTCAAAGGTATGGTCATAGAGTTCATTAGGAAAATTTAAATTTTTTCATATTAGCCTATCCTAAGGTCCAAACCCACCCCCATTTAAGTCACATCATGTCCCATTAGTCATCATTTGCTGAAATATTCCATTTCCCAAGATTTTGAATTCGAAAAGGTCACTTTAGCCAATATTTCTTACTTTCGTAGCGAATTACATATTAAAAAGGCAATTTTTGCTAGAAAACTGCTAATACTTTCGTAGCGAAACTGCCAGGAAATACACTAACTATGCTACGAAATGAGGTTTTTCTGTCTATATTTTTAAATTCGGTGCAAGGTGTTAGTTAATGATTAGAAGTGTTAGGGTGGATGTCATTCAAGTCAGTTAGGGTTAAATCAAGTACAATAGTCACGTTTGAGGTCATCACTTCTATTTTTAGCATGTATGTGTCATGATGAAGGCATGAGTTGTCATCAATATTTCCCAATTGAGTCTATTCCCTGCTTCATATTTGCACGCTATTGCAGGTGTCACTGATCAATCAAGGCAGAGAAGGTATAAAAGCACCATGGCTGCAAAGAGGAAGACCAACAAAGCAGGTCACTGCCTCAGATATGAGCCATCAGACATGAATTTGTTGAATGAAGACCCAATTGCCTTAGAATTTTTCAGAAGAATAAGGTGTTTGCAGTTTTTCCAAATATTGCAAGGGTGCCATGTGCAGGGTTCTAAAGATTTTGCCATCAGTTTCAATGGGACAACTTCAAAGGTGGGAATGTTGAACCTCACTGTAACACTAGAGACTATTGCAGTGGGATAGCTTCAAAGGTGGGAATATTGAACCTCACTGTAACATGAATTCCTAGAGGAGGAGAACAATGGTTCAAAGGTTTCAAGTTCACCATGCAGGAAAGTAAGGAATTAATCAAGCCAGATCATGGTGAGATTAATCTCTCAAATGCCATCCCAAGGAGCTACATGAAAGACAACTTCTCAAAGTTGCTGCTAATAATTCAGAAGTATTTCACTTGTGAAGTATCATATGGTTTATTCCTACCACTTCAGGCTTCTGCTACATTTTGTTGGTAAGAGGTCTCTTGATTTAACTTTTTACTTATACAGAAGCTTAGCTAAAATTTCAAACAAAGTTCAAGCTAAATCTGAAGGAAATGAAACCTCACTCTTTCATCATGGTTTAATCAAGTTGCTGGTATTAGAAGAGTTAAAAGGATTAGGCAGAGATTGGTCATATTTTCTATTTGGCAATGGTTTTTAAGTAGATGCCATCACTCCTAAAATAACTCCTAAACCTAGAGATATACCATGACCTTCAGTGGTAGAGCAGGTTGAGCCAGTTGAGCAAGTTGAGCCAGTGATCATGGAGACAGAGCCATTGCAGAAAGCTGACACACCGAAAGTTACACCTGCAGAACAAAAGCCAACAATGAGCAAACATGGCAACAAGAGGGTTACAAGAATCCAAAAAATGGCTAAGGGTAACTTAGATGACATTCTGCATGCTATTGATATTGAAGAGATTCCCATAGTCCAAGTTGAAGATATAGATGAGGGAGGAAAGAAGCTCAAGAAAGCCAAATCAGCTAAGAAGTTAGAGTTTGAAGGTGAGGATGCAGGATTCATGTTTCAAGCTAGGAAACCAATGACAAGACATGCTAGAAAGGTTTTTGAAAGCAGTAAAGAAGCACAAAAGGTCACTAAAACTGTCCAGCCATCACCAAGCATCATTGACCTTTCCTCACCTGCAAATGAAGAATCAGTCATTAAGCAAAGGAAAGGAAAAGAGAAAATCATTGAAAAAACAAAGATTGAGGTTCTTAAGGAGCAGTTAAAGTTAGCAAATGAAGAAATAGTAGTCTTGAAGAAAGAGGCAAGGAAACAAAAGATTCAGAGGGTACAGTTTAAGAAAATGAAAGGGTTAATAGTATGTAAAAGACCTTAGATAACACAACAATTGATCAAATGGACTCAGCCATTGAGAGGAAAGGTGAAGCATATCAGAAAAATGAACCTGCACTTGAAATCTAGGAATAGAATACTAAAGGACCAAGTAACAGACCTCCAAGAGAAATTAGAATTGATTCATGAAGAGGAGGAGAAAAAAGGCTTAAAGATGACTGTGGTTGAGGAACCCATAGCTCAACTTATCATTAATGAAGAGGAAACACCACAGGGGTCCTAAGTTGAGATTGATTATGTTTTAGAAGGTTCATGGCATGATGAAGACCAAGTTTTTATAGATGGAGGTTACATTTTTGAGACAGAGTTGAAATCTGGAAATTCTGTAGTTTTTCATAGTTTCGTAGCGTTTTCTAGGCTTAAAGCCAGGAAAATGCTATGAAATTTTTTGTAGCAACTTATTGGCTTCCAAAATCGCTTTTTGAAGTTTTTAAGGTGGGATTTTAATGGTGGTGAGGTTTCATGCCTTGGTTGACACCCTGGAACAACAAAAGAGCAAAATTTATGGGTGCAAAAGCTATTTTTTGGATGATATGAAAGCTCAATACGAAACTGTCTTGTTTTCATAGCGAGCTTTTTTTGAAGGTTTTGGAGCAGTTTAAAGGCAATTTTGGATAGGTGGACTGCTCCAACAGGTCAAGGCACCTTACCATCAAACATTTATGACTTGAATAAAGTGCAGTGAAGACAACTCATCAGTTAAAGATTTCGTTGAAGATAATGTCTTGTATTCCTGAAAATAGGGTTTTGTTCCACATGTCTAGGAGCATTTTAATATGAAAAGTAGTGATGAACTATGTCATAGCCTATTTGAGCATGTGATGATTGTTTGTAACTGACATGTAACTGTTTCAAAGATAAGGTAGAATGATGTAATAAATAGGAGTTTGAGTCCTACTAGGAAATGTCTTTTTTAGGGTGCAGCTGTCATTTTCTTGTTAAAAGACATGTTTTTCTTTGATATGAGGTGTTATAGGAATAATTCGATGAATCTATCCAAGAGGAAGATCATCCTTGCTGTAAGAATGCCTATTTAAAGGAAAATCATCGAAGTAGTAGGGGGTTGGAGTTTTTTTTCACCAAATTGCTGCTTTATGTAATTTGACTTATATCAGTAATACAAAGGACTTCTTCTTGACAGACCTGAGATTCTTATGGGGTTTTTAATGTCTTTCTGATCTATATATTTATATTTACTACATACAGTAGATTTCATCTTTATTACTCAGAATTCATATGTTTATGCTCTGACTTCCTTTATTGATGAAATGACTGTGTTGCCCTTTGTTCTATGTGTGATTTTCCTTTGTTAAAGATCCTTATTTGCTTCAACTTCCTGTCAAGAGACATTGTCACTAAAATCACTGATTGTTGACTCCATAAGCCCATTGGTTGCAAGCATGTATTCCTGTCAATCTAATAGATAAAAATCAAGTTACTTTTTAAATAGAGTTAGCCATATAGTACTATCATTATCTAATATAATAAACCCCTTTGAGATAGCCCTCTCAGAATGAAGAGGTTAAGCTTCAATCAAAATTTGGTTTGAAACAATTACATAGAGTTGTCTGATCAACAACCAATCGAGTGTAATTTTGTGATAACATTTTGGTGCATCTGTAGAGAGCCTGAAGATACACTTTTCTCGAAATTTTGAAGCTGAACTCTTGAAGGTAGCAGGAGCTCAGAAGTTGTTCGAGGCTACATATACCTTGGTGACTCCATTCAAAATTCTCATGTTCAAAGGTGGCTTCGAAAAGGAGATACACGAGGAGTAATCCTGACCCAGATCCACCTATAATTGTGGATAATCCAAACACAATTTCCAGAGGCATTCAAGGCAGTTATGCAATATTAGGTACTCCATTACACACAAAAGCCTTGTCCTCTGAAGTTTTAAGAAGTCTCGAAGATAAAAAGTTTGATGATAAAATTCAGGAAGTCTTGTTTAGGTATGAAAATGAAAAATAATTGACTGAAATTGTCTTATACCTACAAAGAAGAGGTATTGATACCTCAGCCTTAGTGACACAACAAGATAAAGAAGAGTTTTGGGAAGAAGTCACATCTGAGTTATTGTTAGAAAGGGAATCTTTGGATAGGTTGAAGGAACTAGGCCCATTTGAAATATTTTTAAGAATTAAATCGAATGTCCCTCTACCTGATTGGAGTTCAATTGTGACTGGAACACAAAGACCAACCAACCCTCCTCCTAACAGTTCCTCTTCCTCTACTATTGTTGTCCCTAAAACTACCATAGTTCTTGTAATCATGGCAGAAAATGTGCCACCTCCACCTGTTACTGCACCTGCTAGGTATGCCCCTCTTGTTCTTCCAGCTTTTCTTAATGCCCTTCTTAGAAAATATTCTGCTAGAATAAAAACTTGGGGAAGTGATGAAGAAATTACAGCTGAAGAGCATGTAGACTAGTTTAATGACTTCATAGACATGGAGGAGGTTGACCATGAGGATATCAAGATGAGACTATTTGTTGAGAGCTTTACTGGTGAGGTCAGAAAGTGGTTCAAAGCCCTTGCTGCAGGAAGTTTGCATAATTGGAATAAATTCGAAGATAGCTTCTTGGGAAAGTGGGGAAATAGAACCAACCGTATACAAGCCCTCACTGAGTACAATAGTTTGAAAAGAGTTGTTGATGAAACTATCCAAAAATTTTCAAAGAGATTTAACAAAGTTTATGACTCCATCCCTACCCGTCTAAAGCCTCCACCAGGAGCAGCTCAGTTGAGATATTTTGAGGCTTTTGACTATGAATTTTCTATCCTGATTGGAGAAAGAGAATCCCCTTCATTAGCTGAAATGAAAAATGATGCAGTGAAGGTGGAGGTCAATATGATAGCAACTAAAAATTCCAAGATGGGAAAGACAAAATTGAAAGAAGAAGATAAGCCTTCCGTTAGGGTCCTATAATAATAGGGTTCATAATTTTTGAATTGACTTTGATTAGTCTTGTAAATACGTACATACCCTACTTTCTGCAAGTTGTTTTCCCATATAATAAAATAAAAAAATGAAAAGAGGGTAAAAGTCCTAAAAGAGAAATCAAAGGACTTAAAAAGAAAAGATAAAAAAGAATAAAAAATGGACCCCAAAAACAAAAAAGAGATAAGAATAAGACATGAAAGTGATGCAAGTCAAAATGCCACTACTATTTAGTTTTACTGCAAAAATAATGATTATGTGTAGCTTGTTCAAAATGCCATAATCCATGATGAGTTAAATAGTTTAATCTTAACTTTGTCATGCTTTAAATTTCATGTTTATAGATAGTGAATAAAGACCTGTCAAACAGTTTGATCTTGGCAGATCAGTAGATAGTTAGAGAAATAATGAGGAGCTCAACAGTTTAATCTGAGCCCTCGGATGAAATAAGGTTAGAATTAGATAGTTTCCTACTTTAAAATAAAAATGGATTTAGGGTGGCAAGCTCAAATGCAACCATGAAAATAATGAAAAAATGGTAGAATAAATGATGGGTAGGTAGAAAGCAGTTGCACAAGGCATGAATAAAACATCATCTGGAAAAATTACTAATCTCCCTTCCCTCAAAGTATTGTAGTATTCAAAACCTTTAGTTATAAAGGCTCAGAGCATTTCTCTGACTTTTGTTGGGACCTGACCCAAGGCTTAATGACTGATTGGCACTAAGTATTAGATTCCCTTAATAAAAACCCTTTTCCTCAACATCACCCCTTCTCCTAAGATAAAATCCCTTTTCCTAAGTTAAAACACATTTTTTTCTTAGGAAAAGTAAAAACCCCTTAAACTAATTTCATTTCATACATAAACATTCAAAAAACCCAAAAATATGCATTATCTTAAGTATTAAGTGTAAAAAGTTAAGTATGACACCACCATTATGCAAATTGCACCAAAAACACTTAAAAAACACTTTACTTAGTGTATTTATGTATTTTTCCGCTCATATTCACTCTCATATTAACATTTAACTTATTTATTTAACTCCACTATACCCCCCATCCTGTAATATATTAAATCCCTTATATTGAATAAATTCCAAACCCACTTTATTAATGTTTAGCCTATGGTTTTAATACCCACGTGATATATTCCCCGCCCAAAGGTTATAATACACATGTAAATCACTTATTTTCTGTGTAACTCACCTATCCAACTATCCCATTAAACATCCAAACTATATGTTAAAACCTTAATTTAACATATAAACTTAAACCCTCCCGCATAAACAAAATCCCGGGCCCCACGCCCATTGTACCCCCATAACTCCATCGACAAATCAAGATCATTTGCATCTCCTTCGTCTAATCCAATAGTCCAAAACCCATATCGCAAATTAAAGAGCACAATCGTTAATCCATTTTGGATTTGCGATATGGGCGGTATTGCCCTCCTCTCTCTCCTCCACGCATCCCTTTATCGCTAGATCGCATTTGTTTGCAAAATACCATATACCACTCCCATATCATGCGATAACCGCTTAGCGGTAACATCCTCTCCGCGCTAAACTGCCTCCATTTGAAGTGATTCACATTGAATGCAAACATTGTTCCAATCCAATCTCTATAAAACAACCAAATACAGGCATTTTAAACTTTTTTCACTACATTTTTTTCTCATTTGACTATTCCCGAATGAAAGCAAAGAGTGCTATCACCTTGTTTACATGCTCAAATACCTGAATTCGGCCCAAATTTCTTGCTACGACCGTGCAGACTCTCCAATTTGCGTTTAAAGAGTTCAAGCAGCTTCCGAAAGCTCCCAAACTTCCAGAAACCCTTTCTCCGAGTCAAATACCTAAAAATAACAGGTATTTTTTCAGAAAACAGACCTATCTCTCCATAAAAAGAGCTATATTCCTAAATTTTAGCCTTCTATAAGCCTGTTTTCCTAAAGAAATTCCCTTATTTATCCTTTCCTACCAAAACCCTGATGATTTCATAGTTTCATGAGACTATAACCTATTTTCTAAAGCCAATTGAAGAAATTTAGCCATTTGCATACTCTTAGAGACCCTCTGATTTATTCAAACCCTTTTATAAATGTTCAAAATCCTTTTGTGCATGAATTAGACAATTTGAGGGCTATTTTATCCAGGAAAAGAGCAGTAAACCCTTGTTAAACCTTTCTTGAGTCTGTAAAAAGGTTTAAAGATTGATTTTGGAGCAGAATTGAAAGTTTGAACTAGAAGAAGCCATATTTTTACATATTGTTGTTCAAAAGACCTCTGTCATATCAAAAATACCTTCTGTAAATAGTCTAAGCTTACAGAAGGGTATAAAAACCTAAAAAAGAAAGCTTTTAACACTCAGAAGGCTAAATTGTCAAAAATCAAACCCAGAAATGGCTTCAAAAAGCACCATTGTTGTCAATCCACTACAACCTCCTGTTGTAGATGTTGAGCATACTCCTCTAGCTGATGTTGATTATAAAATCATTGATCCAGTAATTGAATTCAATCTTCTTGATTTGCACTGCTGAAGTCTAGAAAAATATCTAGATCAGGGAGATGAAGTGCAAATTTGGGAGTCTAATTTACCCAAATATGTAGTTCCCCATACCTATCGATGTCTTGAGGTCATCAAACTGTGTCAAGCCCATTATTCCCCTGACCTAAGAGCTATTGTTAATGCTGAGAAAGAAGTATTATTCACTATCACTGCAGAATCCATAAACCAAATTCTTAAGTTGCAACCATGTCATAATGTAGTCCCATTATCTATAGAGGCCCTTACCAATATTTATCTGGATTTAGACTTCCCTAAAAGATTTCAAATCTTTCAACTATTCATGCCTTCATATGTTGAAATCCCAAAGATCAACCCTCCCTATTCATCCTCCAAATTCCCATAAGGATCAAGACATGTCATTTCAATGTTGTCTTTTATCCTTGGTTACTTTACTGATGAGCACACTGATGAGTCTATACTTTGTTTTCTATCTACTTTTGTGCCTGGTAAGCCCCTCCAATCATTTTTAACTATGCTAAGTATATAGCTAACATTATCCATGATCATATTGTGAAAACTCCTACTGAAGGATTATTTACGTATACCTCCTTCCTTTTTCATATGTTCCTCTACTTCCAGACAGATAAATCCCCAATAACTCTTCAAAAGTTGGATGTAGAGGGAAATCTAATGTGAGTCATTTTCTGGACTTCTTTAATAAGAGAAGAGTCAATTGAGTTCACTTACGCAGATTTCACAAACTGTTTTATTCACCCATTGATAAATATGTTTACAAACAGTGTACAACCAAGGATAAGTCTTGAGATTAAGAAATTTTTACAGCTATCAGAGCAAAGCATAACTGGAGATTGGTACCTATATCAAAACCACACAGAGATTAGAGTCTATGGGTCAAACCTCTTGCCCTACAAACGCGAAAGTATGTGCCAATGAGAGTATTTGCATTAGAATATATAAGACAAATTCTAAACTCAGATTCTATAAAATTTTTGGCTGCTAAGAAGAAGACTCTGTTCAAATTGAAAAACCAAGTAGGACCTTTCATATGCAACAACAGGGAATCATGTATAGAAGCAGCAAAACAGTTGTTGGAGTATAAGTTTCATGAAAGTTTTATGTGGAATTATGATCCTCATGGAATAATTAGTAAAATGAGGGTAAAATGTAAATTAACCCCTTACATCCTCATGGAATTATTTTATGATCAATTTCAATTTAGAACTGGAAATTGAAGAATTTGCAAATCAAGTAGAATGGTTGGAAAATACATTGATGGAATTTGTCAAGCAAGGTGATACTAGTCACACTTTGCAGACTCCTATTCAGGTGGATAGAACCATAAAGATAAATAGAGAAGAAAACTCATATACTGTTGAAACAACCACAGGAACCAGATTTAAGCTCAGGTACAATAATAAACCAAAAATCTATCCAATAGACAAAGAAAAGGAAACAGTTGAATTTTTAGATGAAGAAAATCCAAAGAAAGACAATGTTACTACTAGAGTGATTGAAAATGAGGAACGACCTGCTACTTCCAATATACAGGTGATTGAGAAACAACAAAGAATGTAAGCATTTTCATCAGAGCAAGCAGAGGATACAAACATTGATATAAGAGAGAAATATAAATAGATGAAGGCAAAAAATGAGGATATCAAGAATGAAATCTATTCACAGTATTTAAAATAGACTCTGAGAATTCAAAATAGGCTGTTCTCAGCCTTTGATTATACAAATAAGAAATTGATAATGTCAGTACTTCAACCTATAGTAAAGACACCTAAAACAACAACAGATTATAAGAAGGTTGACTTTGAAGTACCAGTAGAAAGCATTCATCCATTAGATCAGATTGAATTCCACATGCAAACATCAGAAATGCTATATTCTACTATGACCACAAAGGCAATGAGTGCCCAAAAGCTCCAGAACACTATGATAAATATGAGAGATCAGATTAGGATTGAAAAAGCTTCTTCATATGCTAAAGACACCAGAATCAAGTATTTAGAATAATTGGTGATTGAAGTAGGGTATGACCCTTCCAATGTGAAAGCTGTAGAAGAGTTGGTGAAGAAGAAAAATGCTGATATTGCAACACTTAGAAAGCAAATGAAATTACCCCCAACAGAACATCCACAGGCTAAGGAGATTGTGCAGGAAGCAAACCTAAAAGATGAGATGATGAATCACATATTACAAATGACAAAACAAATCAAGGAAATGGAGATAAGATGGACAATCTTGTCCAAGAAAAAGAAAATGCAAAGACTCAAAATGTTCCTCCTACAGTCATTCCCATGGTAACAACAAAAATTCCGTCAACTCTAGCAAAAGAGTTAGCACCTAAAGTCCTATTGGCCACAACAGTGCCAGTCACTTCTTCCACTACTTCAGCTACTGAATCTTCTACCACAACAGCGCAACAGTCAGATGAGGCCAGCAAACTCATTAAAGCCATGGAAGAAATGTCAATACAAAATACTAAGATAAATATATTGAAAGAACAAGTCAAAAAACTTGAAGATGCCAAGAAATTAGCACAGATAAATGCTAAAACATAGGAACAAAAGTCTAAAAGGTTAAGTGAAAAATTAAAGAAGATAAAAATAGAGTTAACCTTAAAAGAGCCCATGGCATACATCAAAAATCAGCTATGGTCCAAGATCATTGAGTCAATCAATGATACTTGGCCATCCATTCAAGTAATTTATGAGCATAAGGACTTGCTTAAGAGAGCCAAAGAAGAAATATTGAAGACCAAAAAATAATTAGGTGTCAAGCATGAAGAAGCCCTAGAAATAATTAAGTTTATCAATACTAAAAACAAACAAGAATTGGATGAGATAGGAATTACTGACAAGAAAGAGACAATTCTTGAGGTGAGAAAAGTAATTTCAAAAAAAAACTTGATGAAACAACTGGAAGAGAAGTGTCAAAATATGGACATAGCCATAACTATATTCATGGTTAGGTTTGAGATCTTAAGACAAAAAGGTTTGCCAAACATTCTTGTTATCAATGATAAACTGATGCAACAAGAAGACTACAACAAAAATATCAGAGATTATGCCAAAGAACAAGTGAATAAATCAGATTTGCAAGGAGTACCTACAAGCAAAGTGTTGCACAAAAGTGTTGAAGATTTGTTTTATTTACAACATGAGATAAAACATCTCTTTGTAGTCAAGCCAACCTTTGTTAGATACATAGAGGCTGATGAGAATTTGAGAAAACTCACAAAGTTTAAATTACTAGATGAAGAGTTTTGGCAGACACTTACAGATTTACTGTAAAATTCAATTTGCAGTGAAAAAGGATGAAAAAATAGAGTTGTTGTTTTTACACAGTGAATCAGTAAAAACAAAAGGTTAAAGAGTATCAAGGGTTAAAGTGTATTAGTTAAAGAGTATCAGGTGAAGATAAAGTTCTCAAACAGATTGAAGATCTTTTGCCAGTGTGAATGACACCTTACTAGCCATCTGCATCCAAATCCAAACAACATTAAAATTTAATTTGAATAAGAAGGACAACTTGCAAGTTGTTAAGCAGCTGTCACTATCTTTTTGTAATAAGATATTGTATTTCCAAAAAACATTCCTAGGACTATTCTAGGATATTTTGTAATATTTTTTGTATAAATACTTCATCCTTTGAAGTATTGATTGTGGAATAATTTGCTGAAGATATCTATAGTCAACATTTCTGTACCTGAAGGGTTTTTGTACCAAGTTTCAAGTCAGCATGCTGGATCAAAGCAATAAAGCATCATATTTTAGGATTCATGTGTTGGGCCACTTAAGTGAAGTACTTTCTTCTATTATTTGTTAAATATTTTTATGTTTTCCTTTCATTTCATAAATGTGTTCTAAATTTTAATGTGAAATCAGGAAGTGATATATCAGAATTTGTTAAAAGCACTCTGTTATTTACTGGTTTTCATTTTAATGTTTTTTGTTGATTTCTAGAGTAGGGAATCCTTAATTTCTCCCTCTTTCGAATGACCTCTGTTTTCTCATCCTTATTCGCATCAAAGAATCCTTGATTTCTCTTTATCCCGATTAAACCACTTCAAAAATCAGCCTCAAAGATCTTGAGTAACTCTGCTATCTTGCCCTGAAAATATTTGACTTTAGACCTTGATCCTGATCAGTCTGCTCTACATATTGATTCCTTTTTCCCAATGGAATGCTTCATTCAAATGCTTCATCTTTATGTTTCAATAAACTGATCCAACACATTATAGAAAAGTCATCAATGAATAATATATATAGTGATCTCCATGAGATGAGTTTTTCCTTACAGGTCCACACAAATCAGTATGTATATGTTCAAGAGGCTTACTTGTTGATCCTTCTTTGGCATTAAATTGAACCTTAGTTTTTTTTACCTAATTGGCATGATTTTCATAGGGTACTTTCGGGTAAAGTTATGTTGGGTAAATCACGAGCACCTTTGAGCCTGCTTGATTTCTTGAGAAAAGCTCAGATGCCCCAATATTCTGTGCCATAACCAGTTTTCTACATATTTACCTAGATAACATTGATCTTGGCCACCTTTCAGTATATACAGATTGCTTAGTGTTCTTGTTCCTTTTATGATGGTCTTTCCTGTTTCAAGTTCACGAACAACACACTCTTTTGATCGAAATACAACTTCATTTACTTGATCACACATTTGACTAAAACTCAACAAGTTATGATTTAATACATCAACATACATAACAATGTTAGATTTAACTTTTTTTTTAGAAAAATAGATCCTTTGCCCTTAATGATAGCAGGAGAGTCATTTCCAAAAGTAAAATTATTTTCCTTTTCTAATGCATTGTATGAAATAAGTTTATCTTTATCACCTGTCATGTGTTTTGAACATCCTTTATCAATGTACCATTGATTTTCTTATCCTTCTGCAAATAAAGCTATGCCGCAACTTTCAAATTGTAATTCCTTCATTCTCCATACTTTGGAACTTGTGGATATTTGTTCTTTTGGCTAAAGTTTTCTCCTGCATTCAGATTCCTCATGTCCAAAGTTATTGTAAAATGAACATTTAATTTCGTCTTGAAGAGGAGAAAATTTGTTAAAAGTATTCTTCTTTATTCCTGTCTCATTTCTTTGCGTTCTTGCTTCTCTTTTCATGATGGTTTTGTATGCAACACATTGAGCAGCTTTGTGACCAAAATTATGACATGAGAAACATTGTCCGTTAAAAAAGGAATTTCTGCGATCATAGAACCTTCTAGTGTTGTTTACCTTTTGACTGATATTTTTATTATTGTTCATCCTTGTTGGCTTGAGGGGTCCTGACCCAGGTTCGGAGGTTAAGGTTTTCCAACAAACCCCTATACTACTGGCCCTTTCAGCAATGACCTACTTGCGCAGGCCAAGGTCTCACCCGAAGTAGTATGGGAGGGTGCTGGAACTGGGTTTCTGCACCCTGAAAGAGATTAGGTAATGTGAGGCAAATCTGTATGATTACTTGCTAGGTTTACCTAGAATGAGTCAATTTGCAACCTTTTTAACAGTATACTCAACATATAACCATAAAAAATCTATCAGATCTGTTATAGGTCAATTTGGGCATCATTCCCAATGACCTGGTTAACTAGGCATCATCTCCAGGACCAATGTATAGGGTCTAAGCTGGTTCCCAAAGGATGTCTAAGCTGGATGGTTTTTCAGGGTACATTAAGATATTAGTGCATCCAGAAGATCAAGAGAAAATTGCCTTTACCACATCATGGGGCATATTCATGTATGCCAAAATTCCCTTTGGTCTGATGAATCTAGGAGCGACTTTTCAAAGAGCAATGGAAAGTTCCTTTGCTGAGGAAAATCATAAGTTGGTGGTTGTCTATTAGGATGACATAATAGTTTTCTCAAGGAGAGAAGAAGACCACTTGAAACATCTAGAAAAGATTCTGCTGAAGTGTAGAAGGTTTGGAATTTCTCTCAATCCCACTAAAAGCATTTTTGCCCTGATCTCAGGGAAGTTACTTGGGCATATTATTTCTAAAGATGGGATTAAGATTGATCCAAGCAGGGTCAATGCAATTCAGAAAGTGGATCTGCCTAGAAGCAGGAAAGAAATTCAGTATTTCCTTGGAAGGGTGAATTTTGTGAGGATGTTTATTCCCAATTTCGCTGAGATTGTAAAAGACATAACCAAGATGCTGAAGAAAGGAGCTGACATCAAGTTAACAGTAGAAGCAAATCCCTCATTTGAAGATATCAAGAAGGCACTCATTCAAGCACTAGTGTTGATCAGCCCAGATTTTTCAAAAGAATTTTTGATTTTTACATTTGCATCAGAAAATACAATTGTTGGAGTTTTGCTCCAGAAAGGACAGCAAGGTACTGAGCAACCCATTTCATTTTTTAGCAGGATCTTAGCTAATTCAGAGTTGAAGTACAACATCTTAGAGAAGTAAGCCTATGCTTTGGTTAAAGCCATCAAAGATTTCAGAATTTGCATTCTGCATTCTCATGTCATAGCTTTTGTTCCTAATGCTGTTGTGAAGGGCATCTTAACTCAAGATGATCCTGATGGTAAGAGAGGGAAGTGGATAGATAACTTGTTGGAATATGATATAGAGATCAGACCCACAAAATTGGTCAAAGGTTAGGGACTAGCAAAGCTGATGGCACAATCAAATTTTGACTGTCTTGATATGAATTTAATTGCAGAAATTTCACAATTATCAGATGAAGATGAAGAGATGATTCCCATTGAAGATAAGTACATCCTTTCTGACTGGTACAATGACTTTTTTTTTTGTCTTACATCATCATAGGGCTCTTGCTGAATTTACAAAGCCTATGGCAAGGTTTGTGAAGTTAAAATCCCTGAGGTACTGCATCATTGATAAAAAATTGTATTGGAAAGATACTGGTGGTATTATTTTGAATTGTTTTCTGGAAGAGGAGACAGAAAAAGTGATTGAGTAGTTTCATAAAGGAGATTGTGGAGGTCATCATTATTGGAAGGCCACATCAAATAAGATTCTTAGATAAGGGTATTACTGGCCTACTATGTTTAAAGTTGTCTACAAAAAGATTGATGCCTTCCATGAATGCCCTATTTTTTTATGGTAAGAAAAACCTTTTTCCTTTACCCTTGATGCTTATCTATGTTGAGGCACCATTCCAGCAGTGGGGGCTAGATTTTATTGGTGAGATTCATCCATCATCTTTAGGTTAGCATCGCTGGATCCTGACAACAACTGATTATTTCACCAAGTGGATTGAAGCAATCTGAACTAGACAAGCAAATGATTCAGTTATCATTTCATTGTTGGAAAATAATATATCGTCTAGTTTTGGATGCTCTATGAAGATAATCACTGAAAATGCACATGCATTCAAATCCAAGAGGCTGATTAGTTTCTGCCATAAATATCACATTACACTTGGGCATTATACTGCATATTATACACAAGGTAATGGTCTTGCTGAATCTTCTAACAAAAGCATTGTGAGGATTATTAAGAAGGTGATCAGGAAAATAAGAAGTCATGGCATTTGAAGTTGAAGTATGCTCTGTGGGACGATAGAGTGTGCACAAAGAGGTCAATTGGAACTTCACCTTATGAGTTGGTGCCTGTCATGAAGCTGTTGCAAGGATTGGAGGAGGAGTAAAATGAAATTTAGAGGAGAATAAATAATTTGATAGCCTTGTAGGAGAAAAGGGAGGAAGTCTATAACAGCAATTAGCAATCTCAAAAAAGAATCAAGAAGACATTTTATAGGAAGGTCAAAGAGGAAAATTTTCAGATTCAAGATCTTGTTTCGAAGTGGGAGGCCAGGATTGAAGAAAAGGGGAAACATGGTAAGTTTGAGAATATCTGGAAAGGTCCATTCAAGGTGGTTGAATTTCATGGAAACAACACTTACATATTGCAGGAGATGGATGGACATCCTTGTGCTGGAGGGCCTGTCAATGGCAGGTTTTTGAAGCACTATTCATCTTAATTTCTACTGATCTTTCATTCCATTGTATATATTCCATTTTAATATGTTTTTATGCTAATAAAGACAAGTTGATCATCAAGTTTGAGCCTGAGGTGAAGGCCATTAGATTTTGAGGGAAATCTTGGCAAATTTTAGAGTTTTTGTTTTCAAGAAGATGGGTAGCACTGGAACTACAAGTTCTTTGGTGTACCACAGGGGCACACCTTCCCAAGTGGAGCCACTATTATCACTTAGAAAAAGTGAAACATCATTTGACATAGTCTGAGAAGTTTATTTGTCAAAGCTATGGTCATAGAGTTCATTAGGAAAATTTAAATTTTTTCATATTAGCCTATCCTAAGGTCCAAACCTAGCCCCATTCAAGTCACATCATGTCCCATCAGTCATCATTTGCTGAAATATTCCATTTCCCAAGATTTTGAATTCAAAAAGGTCACTTTAGCCAAGATTTCTTACTTTCGTAGCAAATTACATATTAAAAAGGCAGTTTTCGCTATGAAACTGCTAATACTTTCGTAGCGAAATTGCCAAGAAATACACTAACTATGCTACGAAATGAGATTTTTCTGTCTATATTTTTAAATTCGGTGCAAGGTGTCATTTAATGATTATAAGTGTTAGGGTGGATGTCATTCGAGTCAGTTAGGGTTAAATCAAAGTACAATGGTCATGTTTGAGGTCATCACTTCTATTTTTAGCATGTATGAGTCATGATGAAGGCATGAGTTGTCATCGAGACTTTAAAATCTTTCCCAATTGAGTCTTTGTCATTCCCCACTTCATCTTTGCATGCTATTGTAGGTGTCACTGATCAAGCGAGGCAGAGAAGGTATAAAAGCACCATGGCTGCAAAGAGGAAGACCAACAAAGGAGGTCACTGCCTCAGATATGAGCCATCATACATGAATTTGTTGAATGAAGACCTAACTGGCTTAGAAGTTTTCAGAAGAATAGGGTGTTTGCAGTTTTTCCAAATATTGCAAGGGTGCCATGTGCAGGGTTCTAAAGAGTTTGCCATCAGTTTCAATGGGACAAATTCAAAGGTGGGAATGTTGAACCTCATTGTAACACTAGAGACTATTGCAGTAGCAACATGAATTCCTAGAGGAGGAGAAAAATGGTTCAAAGGTTTCAAGTTCACCATGCAGGAAGGTAAGGAATTTATCAAGCTAGAGCATAGTGAGATTGATCTCTCAAATGCCATCCCAAGGAGCCACATGAAAGACAACTTCTCAAAGCTGCTGCTAATCATTCAGAAGTATTTCACTTGTGAAGGGAGGTATCATATGGTTTATTCCTACCACTTCAGGCTTCTGTTACATTTTGTTGGTAAGAGGTCTCTTGATTTACCTTTTTACTTATATAGAAGCTTAGCTAAAATTTCAAACAAAGTTCAAGCTGAATTTGAAGGAAATGAAACTTCACTCTTTCATCATGGTTTAATCAAGTTGCTGGTATTAGAAGAGTTAAAAATATTAGGCAGAGACTAGTCATATTTTCTATTTGGCAATGTTTTTTAAGTAGATGCCATCACTCCTAAAAGAACTCCTAAACCTAGAGATATACCATCACCTTCAGTGGCAGAGCAGGTTGAGCCAGTTGAGCAAGTTGAGCCAGTTGAGTAAGTTGAGCCAGTGATCATGGAGACAGAGCCATTGTAGAACGCTGACACACCGAAAGTTACACCTGCAAAACAAAAGCCAAAAATGAGCAAACATGGCAGCAAGAGGGTTACAATAAGCCAAACAATGGCTAAGGGTAACTTAGATTACATTCTGCATGCTATTGATATTGAAGGAATTCCCATAGTCCAAGCTGAATATATAGATGAGGGAGGAAAGAAGCTTAAGAAATCCAAATCAGCTAAGAAGTTAGAGTTTGAAGGTGAGGATGTAGGATTCATGTTTCAAGCTAGGAAACCAATGACAAGACATTCTAGAAATGTTTTGGAAAGCAGTAAAGAAGCACATAAGGTCACTGAAACTGTCCAGCCAGCACCAAGCATCATTGACCTTTCCTCACCTGCAAAAGAAGAATCAGTCATTAAGCAAAGGAAAGGAAAAGAGAAAATCATTGAAAAAACAGAGATTAAGGTTCTTAAGGAGAAGTTGAAGTTATCAAATGAAGAAATAGCAGTCTTGAAGAAAGAGGAAAGGAAACAGAAGATTCAGAAGGTACATTTTAAGAAAATGAAAGAAGTTTGGGAAGAGCAGTTTAATAGTGTGTCAAAGACCTTCGATAACACACAAAAATTGATCAAATGGACTTAGCCATTGAGAGGAGAGGTGAAGCATATCAAAAAAATGAACCTGCACTTGAAATCTAGGAACATAATACTAAAGGACCAAGTAACAGACCTCCAAGAGAAATTAGAATTGATTCATGAAGAGGAGGAGAAAAAAGGCTTAAAGATGACTGTGGTTGAGGAACCCATAGCTCAACTTATCATTAATGAAGAGGAAACACCACAGGGGTCCTAAGTTGAGATTGATTATGTTTTAGAAGGTTCATGGCATGCTGAAGACCAAGTTTTTACAGACGGAGGTTACATTTTTGAGACAGAGTTGAAATCTGGAAAGTCCGCAGTTTTTCACAGTTTCGTAGCATTTTCTAGGCTTAAAGCCAGGAAAATGCTATGAAAATTTCTGTAGCAACTTATTGGCTTCCAAAATCACTTTTTGAAGTTTTTAAGGTGGGATTTTAATGGTGGTGAGGTTTCATGCCTTGGTTGACACCCTAGAACAACAAAAGAGCAAAAATTTATGGGTGAAAAGTTATTTTTTGGAGGCTATGAAAGCTCGCTAGGAAACTGTCTTGTTTTCGTAGCGAACATTTTTTGAAGGTTTTGGAGCAGTTTAAAGGCATTTTTGGATAGCTGGACTCCTACAACAGGTCAAGGCACCTTACCATCAAACATTCATGACTTGAAGAAAGTTTAGTGAGGACAACTCATCAGCTAAAGTTTTCGTTGAAGATAATGTATTGAATTCCTGAAAAATAGGGTTTTGTTCCACATGTCTAGGAGGATTTTAATATGAAAATTAGTGATGAACTATGTCATAGCCTATTCGAGCATGTGATGATTGTTTGTAACTAACATGTAATTGTTTCAAAGATAAGGTAGAATGATGTAATAAATAGGCGTTTGAGTCCTACTAGGAAATGTCTTCTTTAGGGTGTAGCTATCATTTTCTTGTTAAAAGACATGTTTTTCTGTGATATGAGGTGTCATAGGAATAATTCGATGAATCTATCCAAGAGGTAGATCATCCTTGCTGTAAGAATGTATATTTAAAGGAAAATCATTAAAGTAGTAGGGGGTTGGAGATTTTTTGCACCAAATTGCTGCTTTATGTAATTTGACTTATATCAGTGATACAAAGGACTTCTTCTTGACAGACCTGAGATTCTTATGGGGGTTTTAATGTCTTTCTAGTCTATATATTTATATTTACCACATGTAGTAGATTTCATATTTATTACTCAAAATTAATATTTTTATGCTCTGACTTCCTTTATTGATGAAATGACTGTGTTGCCCTTTGTTCTATGTGTGATTTGCCTTTGTTAAAGATCCTTATCTGCCTCAGCTTCCATGTCAAGAAACAGTGTCACTAAAATAACTGATTATTGACTCCATAAGCCCACTGGTTGCAAGCTTGTATTCATTTCAACCTACATAGATAAAAATCAAGTTACTTTTCAAATAGAGTTAGCCATCTAGTACTATCATTATCTAGTATAATAAACCCCTTTTGAGAGAGCCCTCTTAGACTAAAGAGGTTAAGCTTCAATCAAAAGTTGGTTTGAAACAGTTACATAGAGTTATCTGATCAACAACCAATCAACTGCAATTTTGTGATAACATTTTGGTGCGTCTGCCGGGAGCCTGAAGATATACTTTTCTCGAAATTTTGAAGCTGAACTCTTGAAGGTAGCAGGAGCTCAGAAGTTGTTCGAGGCTGCATCTACCTTAGTGACTCCATTCAAAATTCTCATGTTTAAAGGTGGATTCGAAAAGGAGATACACGAGGAGTAATCCTGACCCAGATCCACCTACAATTGTGGATAATCCAAACACAATTTCCAGAGGCATTCAAGGCAGTTCTGCAATATTAGGTACTCCATTACACACAAAAGCCTTGTCCTCTGAAGTTTTAAGAAGTCTTGAAGATAAAAAGTTTGATGATAAAATTCAGGAAGTCTTGTTTAGGTATGAAAATGAAAAAGAATTGACTGAAATTGTCTCATACCTACAAAGAAGAGGTATTGATACCTCAACATTAGTGACACAACAAGATAAAGAAGAGTTTTGGGAAGAAATCACATCTTAGTTATTGTTAGAAAGGGAATATTCGGATAGGTTGAAGGAACTAGGCCCATTTGAAATATTTTTAAGAAGTAAATATGATGTCCCTCTACCTGATTGGAGTTCAATTGTGACTGGACAACAAAGGCCAACCAATCCTCCTCCTAACAGTTCCTCTTCCCCTACTGTTGTTGTCCCTAAAACTACCATAGTTCCAGTCATCATGGCAGGAAATGTGCCACCTCCACCTGCTACAGCACCTGCTAGGTATGCCCCTCTTGTTCTTCCAGCTTTCCTTAATGCCCTTCTTAGCAAATATTCTGCTAGAATCAAAACTTGGGGAAGTGATGAGGAAATTACAGATGAAGAGCATGTAGACCAGTTTAATGACTTCATAGACATGGAGGAGGTTGACCATAGGGATATCAAGATGAGACTATTTGTTGAGAGCTTTACTGGTGAGGTTAGAAAGTGGCTCAAAGCCCTTGCTACAGGAAGCTTGCATAATTGGAATGAATTTGAAGATAGCTTCTTGAGAAAGTGGGGAAATAGAACCGACCCTGTACAAGCCTTCATTGAGTACAATAGTTTGAAAAGAGTTGTTAATGAAACTGTCCAAAATTTTTCAAAGAGATTTAAATAAGTTTATAACTCCATCCCTGCCCATATAAAGCCTCCACTAGAAGCAGCTCAGCTGAGATATTCTAAGGCTTTTGACTATGAATTTTATATCTTGCTCAAAGAAAGAGAATCCTCTTCATTAGCTGAAATACAAAATGATGCAGTGAAGGTGGAGGTCAATATGATAGCAGCTAAAAATTCCAAAATGGGAAAGACAAAATTAAAAGAACAAGATAAGCCTTTCGTTAGGGTCCTATAATAATAGGGTTCATAATTTTTGAATTGACTTTGATTAGTCTTGTAAATACGTACATACCTTGCTTTTTGCAAGTTGTTTTCCCATATAGTAAAATAAAAAAATGAAAAGAGGGTGAAAGTCCTAAAAGAAAAGATCAAAAAGAATAAAAAATGGACCCCAAAAACAAAAAAGAGATAAGAATAAGACATGAAAATGATGCAAGTGAAAATGCCACTACTCTTTACTTTTACTGCAAAAATAATGATTATGGGCAGCTTGTTCAAAATGCCATAATCTATGATGAGTTAAATAGTTTAATCTTAACTTTGTCATGCTTTATATTTCATGTTTATAGATAGAGAATAAAGACCTGTCAAATAGTTTAATCTTGGCAGATCAGTAGATATTTAGAGAAAGGAGTTCAACAGTTTAATCTGAGCCCTCGGATGAAATAAGGTTAGAATTAGATAGTTTCCTGCTTTAAAAGAAAAATGGATTTAGGGTGGCAAGCTCAAATGCACCCATGAAAATAATGAAAAAATGGTAGAATAAATGTTGGGTAGGTAGAAAGCAGATGCAAAAGGCATGAATAAAACATCATCTGGAAAAATTACTAATTTCCCTTCCCTCAAAGTATTCCAGTATTCAAAACCTTAAGTTATAAAGGCTCAGAGCATTTCTCTGACTCTTTTTGGGACCAGACCCAAGGCTTAATGACTGATTGGCACTAAGTATTGGATTCCCTTAATAAAAACCCTTTTCCTCAACATCACCCCTTCTCTTAAGATAAAATCCCTTTTCCTAAGTTAAAACACATTTTTTGTATAGGAAAAGTAAAAACCCCCTATAATAATTTCATTTCATACATAAACATTCAAAAAACCAAAAAATAAGCATTATCCTAAGTATTAAGTGTAAAAATTTAAGTATGGCACCACCATTATGCAAATTGCGCCAAAAACACTTAAAAAACACTTTACTTAGTGTATTTATGTATTTTTCTGCTCATATTCACTCTCATATTAACATTTAACTTATTTTATTTAACTCCACTATACCCCCCATCCTGTAATGTATTAAATCTCTTATATTAAATAAATTCCAAACCCACTTTATTAATTTTTAACCTATGGTTTTAATACCCACGTGATATATTCCCCGCCCAAAGGTTATAATACACATGTAAATCACTTATATGCTGTGTAACTCACATATCCGCCTATCCCATTAAACATCCAAACTATATGTTAAAACCTTAATTTAACATATAAACTTAAACCTCGCTGCATAAACAAAATCTCGGGCCCCATGCCCATTGTACCCCGTAACTCCATCAACAAATCAAGATCGTTCACATATCCTCTGTCTAATCCAACAGTCCAAAACCCATATCACAAATTAAAGAGCACGATCGTTAATCCATTTTAGATTTGCAATATGGGCGGTATTTCCCTCCTCTCTCTCCTCCATGCGTCCCTTTGTCACTAGATCGCATTCGTTTGCGAAATACCATATACCACTCCCGGATCATGCAATAAATTCTTAGCGGTAACATCCTCTCCGTGCTAAACTGCCTCCATTTGAAGTGATTCGCATTGAATGCAAACATTTTTCCAATCCAATCTCTATAAAACAACCAAATACACGCATTTTAAACTTTTTTCACTACATTTTTTGCTCATTTGACTATTCCCGACTAAAAGAAAAGAGTGCTATCACCTTGTTTACATGCTCAAACACCAGAATTCGGCCCAAATTTCTTGCTACGACCGTGCAGACCCTCCAATTTGCGTTTAAAGACTTCAATTAGCTTTTGAAAGCTCCCAGACTTCCAAAAAACAGACCTATCTCTCCATAAAAAGAGTTATATTCCTGAATTTTAGCCTTCTATAAGCCTGTTTTCTAAAGAAATCCCCTTGTTTCTCCTTTGCTGCAAAAACCCTGATGATTTCATAGATTCAGGAGACTGTAACCTATTTTCTAAAGCCAATTGAAGAAATTTAGCCATTTTCATACTCTTAGAGACTCTTTGATTTATTCAAACCCTTTTATAAATGTTCAAAATCCTTTGGTGCATGAATTAGACAATTTGAGGGTTGTTTATCCAAGAAAAGAGCAGTAAACACTTGTTAAACCTTTCCTGAGTCTGTAAAAAGGTTTAAAGATTGATTTTGGAGAAAAATTGAAAGTTTGAACGAGAAGAAGACATAATTTTACCTATTGTTGTTCAAAATACCTCTGTCATATCAAAAAGACCTTCTGTAAATAGTCTATGCTTATAGAAGGGTATAAAAACCTAAAAAAAAGAGTTTTTAACACTCAGAAGGCTAAATTGTCAAAAATCAAACCCATAAATGGCTTCAAAAAGCACCATTGTTGTCAATCCACTACAACCTCCTGTTGTAGATGTTGAGCATACTCCTCTAGTTGATGTTGATTATAAAATCACTAATCCACTAATTGAATTCAATCTTCTTGATCTCCACTGCTGGATTCTAGAAAAATCTTTAGATCAGAGAGATGAAGTGCAAATTTGGGAGTCCAATTTACCCAAATATGGAGTTCCCCATACCCATTAGTGTCCTGAGGTCATCAGACTGTGTCAAGCCCATTATTCCCCTGACGTAAGAGATATTGTTAATGCTGAGAAAGAATTATTATTCACTATCACTGCAGAATCCATAAACCAAATGCTTAAGTTGCAACCATGTCCTAATGTAGTCCCATTGTCTATCGAGACCCTTACCAAGCTTTATCTAGATTTAGACTTCCCTAAAAGATTTCAAATATTTCAACTATTCATGCCTTCATATGTTGAAATCCCAAATATTAACCCTCCCTATTCATCCTCCAAATTCTCAGAAGGATCAAGACATATCATTTCAATGTTGTCTTTTAGCCTTGGTTACTTTACTGATGAGCACACTGATGAGTCTATACTTGGTTTTCTATCTACTTTTGTGCCTGGTCAGCCCCCTGCAATCATTTTTAACTATGCTGAGTATATAGCTAACAATATCCATGATCAACTTGGGAAACTTCCTACTGAAGGAGTATTTACGTATACCTCCTTCCTTTTTCATATGTTCCTCTACTTCGAGATAGATAAATTCCCAATAACTCTTCAAAAGTTGGATGTAGAGGGAAGTCCATGTCAGTCATTTTCTAGACTTCTTTAATAAGAGAAGGGTCAACTGAGTTCACTTATGCAGATTTTACGGACTATTTTATTCACCCATTGATAAATATCCTTACAAACAGTGTACAACCAAGGATAAGTCTTGAGATTAAGAAAGTTTTATAGCTATCAAAGCAAAGCAGAACTGGAGATTGCTACCTATATCAAAACTACACAGAGATTAGAGTCTATGGGTCAAACCTCTTGCTCTAAAAACTGCTAAAGTATGTTCCAATGAGAGTATTTTCATTAGAATATATAAGAAAAATTCTAAACTCAGATTCTATAAACTTTTTGGCTGCTAAGAAGAAGACTCAGTTCAAATTGAAAAACCAAGTAGGACCTTTCATATGCAACAATAGGGAAGCAGGTACATAAGCAACAAAACAATTGTTGGAGTATAATTTTGATGAAAGTTTTATGTGGAATTATGATCCTCATGCAATAATCAGTAAAATGAGGGTGAAATGTAAATTAAACCCTTACATCCATGACAAGAAACTGGAAATTGAAGAATTTGCAAATCAAGTAGAATGGTTGGAAAATACCTTGATGGAATTTGTCAAGCAAGGTGATACTAGTCACACTCTGCAGACTCCTATTCAAGAGGACAAAACCATAAAGAGAAATAGAGAAGAAAACTCATATACTACTAAAACAACCATAGGAACTAGATTTAAGCTTAGGTACAATAAGAAACCAAAAATCAATCTAGTAGACAAAGAAAATGAAACAATTGAAGTTTTAGATGAAGAAAATTAAGAGAAAGACAATGTTACTACTACAGTGATTGAAAATGAGGAACAACCTGCTACTTCCAATATACAGGTGATTGAGAAACAACAAAGCATGGAAGCATATTCATCACAATAGGCAGAGGATACATACATTGATATAAGAGAGAAATATAAATAGGTCAAGGCCAAAAATGAGGAGATCAAGAATGAAATCTATTCATAGTATTTAAAACAGACTCCAGGAATTCAAAATAGGCTACTCTCAGCCTTTAATTATACAAATAAGAAATCGATAATGTCAGTACTTCAACCTATAGTAAAGACACCTAAAACAACAACAGATTATAAGAAGGTTGACTTTGAAGTACCAATAGAAAGCATTCATCCATTAGATCAGATTGAATTCCACAGGCAAACTTCAAAAATGCTATATTCTACTATGACCACAAAGGCAATGAGTGCCCAAAAGATACAGAACATTGTGATAAATATGAGAGATCAGATTAGGATTGAAAAAGCTTCTTCATATGCTAAAGACACCAGAATCAAGTCTTTAGAAGAATTGGTGATTGAAGTAGGGTATGACCCTTCCAATGTGGAAGTTGTAGAAGAGTTGGTGAAGAAGAAAAATGATTATATTGCAACACTTATTATAAAGCAACTGAAAGTACCCCCAACAGAAAATCCACATGCTAAGGTGATTATGTAGGAAGCAAACAAAAAAGATGAGATGATGAATCTCATATTATAAATGACAGAAAAAATAAAATAAATGGAGATTGAGATGGACAATATTTTCGAAGAAAAAGAAGTCGCAAAGACTCAAAATGTTCCTCCTACAATCATTCCCATGGTAACAACAACAGTTCCTTCAACTCTAGCGGAAGAGTTAGCACCTAATGTCCCATTGGCCACAACAGTGCCAGTCACTTCTTCCACTACTTCAACTACTGAATCTTCTACCAAAACATCTCAACAGTCAGATGAGGCTAGCAAACTCATTAAATCCATGGAAGAAATGTCAATACAGAATACTGAGATAAACAGATTGAAATAACAAGTCAAAAAACTTGAAGATGCCAATAAATTAGCATAGATAATTGCTAAAACATGGGAACAAAAGTCTAAAAGGTTAAGTGAATAGTTAAAGAAGATATAAATAGAGTTAACCTTAAAATATCCCATGGCATACGTCAAAAATTAGCTATGGTCCAAGATCATTGAGTCAATCAATGATACTTGGCCATCCATTCAAGTAATTTATAAGCAGAAGGACTTGCTTAAGATAGCCAAAGAAGAAATATTGAATACCAAAGAAAAATAGGTGCCCAGCCTGAAGAAGCCCTAGAAATAATCAAGTTTATCAATACTAAAAACAAACAAGAATTGGATGAGATAGGAATCACTGACAGGACAGAGACAATTCTTGAGGTGAGAAAAGTATTTTCAAAGAAAAACTTGATGAAACAACTGGAAGAGATGTGTCAAAATATGGACATAGCCATAACTAGAATCATGGTTAAGTTTGATATCTTAAGGCAAAATGGTTTTCCAAACATTCTTGTTATCAATGATAAGTTGATGCAACAAGAAGACTACAACAAAAAGATCAGAGATTGTGCTAAAGAACAAGTGAATAAATCAGATTGGCAAGGAGTACCGGCTATAGGCAAAGTGTTGCATAAAAGTGTTGAAGATTTGTTTTATTTACAACATGAGATAAAACATCTCTTTGTAGTCAAGCCAACCTTTGTTAGATACACAGAGGCTGATGATAATTTTAGAAAACTCACAAAGATTAAATCACCAGATGAAGAGTTTTGGCAGAAACTTACAGATTTATCGTAAAAGTCAATTTGCAGTGAAAAAGGATGAAAAAATGGAGTTGCTGTTTTTACACAGTAACACAGTAAAAAAATATTTTTTGCACAATGAAGTAGTCAAAACAATAGGTTAAAGAGTATCAGGGGTTAAATTGTATCAGTTAAAAAGTATCAGGTGAAGATAAAGTTCTCAAACAAATTGAAGATCTTTTTCCAGCGTGAAGGACACCTTACTAGCCAGCTGCACCTAAATCCAAAGAACATTACTATTTAATTTGAATAAGAAGGACAACTTGCAAGTTGTTAAGCAATTGTCACTATATTTTTGCAATAAGATATTTTATTTCCAAAAAAAAATTCCTACAACTATTCTAGGATATTTTATAATATTTTTTGTTTAAATACTTCATCCTTTGAAGTATTGGATGTGGAATAAATTGCTGAAGATTTCTATAGTCAATATTTTTGTACCTGAAGGGTTTTTGTACCAAGTTTCAAGTCAATAGGCTAGATCAAAGCAACAAAGCATCATATTTCAGGATTCATGTGTTGGGCCACTTAAGTGAAGTACTTTCTTTTGTTATTTTTAAAATCTTCTTATGTTTTCCATTCATTCATAAATGTGTTCTAAATTTTAATGTGAAATCAAGAAGTGATATTTCAGAATTTGCTAAAAGCACTTTGTTATTTACTGGTTTTCATTTTAATGTTTTCTACTGATTTCCAGAGTAGGGAATCCTTAATTTCTCCCTATTTCAAATAACCTCTGTTTTCTCATCCTTATCCAGATCAAAGAATCCTTGATTGCTCTTTAGCCCGATTAAACCACTTCACCAATCAGCCTCAAATATCTTGAGTGAATGTGCTAACTTGCCCTAAAAATATTTGACTTTAGACCTTGATCCTGATGTTTCTGTTTGGCATATTGACTCCTTTTTCCCAATGGAAAAAAATATCTATCACTATCCATCTCAGTAAGTTATTTTTTCCCACCAAACCAAACCAAATATGAAAACCAAATTGCCCCATATAACTAGCGTAAGATCATATATAAAAACAAAGTTAAATCTTATAGAGAGAGCCCTCTCTGAGCCTTAGGAAGGCTAGATCCTAAAGCTTGAAAGTAGGTTTGTGGTTACCTCTGATATTCTTTAAACTATAAATCAAAATCTCACAACTTAAGAATTATTAGAGTGATAACATACTGGTGACTCCGCTGGGGAATTAACCAATCCTTAGTTTTAAAAAAGATCTTAAATGAAATATTTTTTATTATCTTTTAACCTTAATACTATTTTATAATTTGTGAGTATAATTTCATAAAAATTGTAATTCTGGCTTCTAGAAGAATCTATTATACCAAGTCAAATCTACAACCTGTTGTTATAGTAGATAATCCTGATAGAATTGGAAAAAAGAATAAACAAGTAGAGGATTTAGGTAATAAAGTTTACTTGGTTAGAGAAAATTCCCTTCGAAAACAGTTATTAAGTATACAAAACATAGAGTTTGACTTAAATTTTGAACATTCTTTATTCATAAATAAATCAGAAAGTAACTTAAATAGTACTGTTATAGATCCTGATTTTATTTTTTTTCTTGAAACTAAGCAAAAAACTATTTCAGTAGATTCTGAATCAAAGATATTTGAGGTTTATGATAAACTTGATGAAATAAATGATACTATACTTAAGGAAATATATGAGGCTATTCTTCATCATTCAGTTG
Organism: Pinus albicaulis; assembly: GCA_034641835.2. Classification (NCBI taxonomy): domain Eukaryota; kingdom Viridiplantae; phylum Streptophyta; class Pinopsida; order Pinales; family Pinaceae; genus Pinus; species Pinus albicaulis. Next base: position 37,661,197 of record CM076581.1, on the reverse strand, counting down.
AATTAGCTGCTTTATCAGCCTATACCCCTAAGCCCTCTACTTCTCATTTAGATACCAGCATTATAGAATCTGTAGGATCATCATTATTCACCACCACCTCATCCATTATTTCCACCACACTTCACTCCACAGATCCATTTATCCCAAAGCAACCATTCCAACCTAGAATATTATTTCCATCTTCCCCCACCTCAACTCCATCCACTAGTTTTTTATCTGCATTTTCCAATACATCATTCTCATTCCCAAGTACATTTTCATATATCCCAGTTTCATCTTCTATCATTTCTACTACATTTGTGAGTACATATTCTTATATTCCAATCTCATCTGCAAGAGCTTTAACTACACAGCAAGTTCTTCTGGTTCTGCTGCAAGTAATTCCAACTTCCCACCTAGCCAAGCTAGAATTCAAGCCATGGCTGCTAGATATGCTTCCTTGATCTTACCAGGACAGTTACATGACATGCCTCAAGATTATCAAGGCAAAATACCTCAATTTGATGCAACCACTCATTACACATCCCAACAACATGTTAGTAAAATGACAGATTATTTTGAGCTTCATGAAATAGATGATGCTGATGTACAAATGAGACTTTTTGCTCAAACATTAACTGGTGAGGTAAAAAAATGCTTTAAAGGTCTTAATACTAGTAGTATTGCTAATTTAACAGTTTTTCATAGATTATTTTTGAATAAATGGGAAAAGAAGAAAAATCCTCTTCAGATCTTGTCTGAATTTGAAAGTATAAAAAGAGCACCCAATGAAACAGTCCAAGATTATTGTACTAGATACAACAACATTTATAATTCAATCTCTGTTAATCTCAAACCCACTCCAGACTCTGTTCTTCTCAAATTCCCCAATGGTTTTGATACATACATAGCCTATCAGTTAAGAGAGAGAAATCCGGAGACTTTAAAACAAATGTAGACAAATGTTGTTAGTGTAGAGGCAAACGTGTTAGCAAAGAGAGCTAGATTAAGGAATGAGAGGAGAGTAACAATAAAAGAAGAAGCATCCAGTTCAGATATAAAAATATATCAATTAGAAAATGTTATGGCCTAAATCTACCTCAGGCTGAGGAAGGCAGAGTCTAGGGTAACATCAAACTACGCTTAACCTGGTAGCTAGCCCTACCAGATCGGGAGAGGGCTCTCTCCTGGTCAATCTCAGCAAAAATAATCAGTGAGGCTTGAGATGACTTGAATAAAGGCTGATTTTAGGCTAGGTATATATGTAAGAGAGTTTGATTTGATTTTGAGGGTGTTTGTTGGATTAAAGGGGAAAGGTAGATTTTGGGTCTAGGGAATGAGGCCTAGTTTTTGCAGAGATTTGAATGGGGAAAGGTAGGAAATTGTTTTGACATTTCAATTTTGAATGAAATGGGTAGCTTAGACCGGTGAGGAGTTGAAGAGGGAAAGAAACTTTGAGGAATCCTCTTTAAACAGTTGAAAACATAGAAAATTAAACAAACTCTAGGTAGAGCACTACAAATCTAATGAATTCCACCTTTATCCTTGTTTGTTTAACTTAAGAAGAAATAAGAGGGAAGATGATACACATAAGCACCAGTAAACTTACATTAACAGAGAGAAACACATCATCAAAACAAAGAGCCACATGAATCCCAAGGAGTGATGCAAACCCTGGTCTATTCCTTTGCCAAACTGCAGAGATGAATGTACAATGATGCTCAAAGCAATCCCAAGTGTCCAACCATGCTAATGACTGAAAAAATACAAGATATAGACAACACTAACTCATCCGCAGCCTCTAGGGGTCGAGCTCACAAGTTTAGGAGCTGTTTCAACAAGATCTAAACTAAGAACTGGAAAATAGGCAGTGGAACAGCTTGCCTCTATAAGATAGGAAACTGATTCATTCAGTTGAAATTCACCTTTTGATGGATGAATCTACCTTCATGAGTAAAAATTTAACAAAATTACATCAAAATCCATCAAAATACATCCAATTACATCATGAGTTTAACATTTGGAAGTAAGAAAGTCAAAAAGTCAAAAACTAGGCGAAAAACAGAGTTACTGAGTCCAAAATGAGCAAAAATCCCCAATGCGCCGCGCATGATTTCTCTATGCGTCGCGCCAGTTTGGAGCTAATTTTGAAGGCCTTCCTGGTGTCAAAATTAGCTCCAAGTGGGCCTCTTGGAAAGGTCTGCATGTCTAGTTTCCAACACAAGTGGAATTTCTGAATTTGGCTTCCATTTGCCCCTTCAAAAATGAGTTCTCCCAACACTGTTTTCTGTGTGTCCAAAAAGGGGCAGAAAGGTCATTTTTAGGGTGTTTTTGACCCTTCTGGAAGCCCAAAACCTGTCAAAATCTCTTGGCCATAAGTAGGCATGCATAATTTTCCATGAAAAATCCAAAAATGTAAAGTTTTCCCCAAGAGGAGCCCCCAATCATAAGCGCGCACCAAGTGGCGCGGCGCGTAGAGCTAAAAAATCTGTGTTTAGGCCAAAAAAAAAAATTTGCAAAATGTGTCCTAAATTTCTTGAAATTTGGGCTGAGTGTCCTCCATTATGTACTATGCTGGGCCGAGGAAGCCTCAGCCAAAATCTGAAGTCTATCTTGCCTTTTTCGACGCTTTGAGGCCCTCTTCAACTTAGCCTTCAGGATCTTGATTCGTGCCTTGCAAACATGATTTCTTGCCCAATAATGATTCGCCATGTGCCTCAACATGTTGTTTTCCTTGTTGGCCTTCTCCAACAGCTTTTCCAAATGAATATTTACCCTTTCAAGCCAAGTTTCACGATCAGCCTCAATCTCTTGCTCAATGGATGTCATCTCGGTTTGGCTCCTTTTGGCAGCTTGCCGGTTCTCATGTATATTTTGCAACTCCATGATAGTTTTCTGATCTTCAAGCTGTTTATTTCTCTACTCAAGGTAGTTGATTATCCACTGGGCTCTTTGCAACTTGATAGACAAAGTGTTTATTTCCGCCTTCTGCTCCTGAACAATCTCTCTAAGCTTTGAGCTTGGTGAGCCCAAATCATCATCAATGAGTATGAAGTCTGTATCCTGGCCTCCTGAAGGACCCTCATCATGTATGGGCCTCTTACCCTTGTCCTATACCTATGCTGTTGATGAAGGAAGCGAGACCCCTTCCACCCCGGGTGGAGATAATACTCGCCTGGCTGCTACAAATAACCCTCTAGTGCCCCTCTGATAGGTGACAAACACTGGCACACTAGTGGTCTGTGTCTCATGACCTTCATGCTGATATGAAGGTTCACCTACCTCATGAAAAAACTCCGAAGGTACCTGAGGAGCTGTGAAGAAATCATTAGAAATGAAATCCTACCATGAAATATCCTGCAAGCCAAGCTGATACATAACCACAATTTTGATGAGTGCAAAGTGATAGATACTGCTATACTGTTGCTCAGGAGTTTTCCTTTGCACGAGAGTGGTCATTTTCTCAATATTCCGGCACATGAAGTAAGGGAGGTTCATCATTCTCACCCTGGTAAAATGCATCAACAACCTGATATGATAGGCATAGAGTCGTGAAAACCGACCCTCACAACTGAAATATTTGATAATAATTTTCATCAAAGGAGCATATGAATCTTTCAGGAACCGGAAGGGAAAAACTCTGCTGAGTTGTCTCACAAAACCAGGCTTGATATATGGCTCATAGTGTTCCCTGTCAACCTGCTGCCCTTTGTTCCATTCCTCTCCAACATTTGGAATACCGGTTGCTTGAGAAATAGTTTCAGGTGTTAAAGTGAATGTCATACTTGCAAGGGTGACTTGGCCATTATGTAAATGCAACACAAACAATCGGGCCAGCTCATGATGGTGGTGAACTCTAGCAACAATTTCACAAAATTGATAACAAGACTGCTGTTGAAAACATGAAATAGCAAGAGGACAGGCCTGTAGCTCAGCCAATGAAGCAGGCTCCTCCCTCACATGTCTGCCACTCTTGTGAGGTCTCCTAGGTGCATGCAATTCAGTTGTGGAGTCACTGTCTCATTCATAAGAGGTATCTGTCTCCATGATTTCCAAAGTCTATATTGTTTTGGATGAATATGAGGAGTTTGGTGTCTTTGGTTTTTGTTGCCAAATATGTGATAATGTGGGAGGGACTATGGAGGGAGAGGGTAGGGGGAATGATGGGATATTACCAAGTGAAATTTTCCAATTAAAGAGTTTTAGGGGCAGCCACTAGGTTTTGGGATAGCATTTGGGTTTTGGGAGATTTATAATTAGGATGGGAAAATGGGAATTGGGATAGGGAATGAGTGATTTAGGAATAGGGAAATGTGCTAATGGGACTAGAATAACAGTGATAAGGGAAAAACAAGGTGGGGAATGGAAGTGATAGGCACAAAACCAAATTATAAACCCTAAAGAAACATTATTTTAACAAGATAATAGGGTTTGAATTTTTGTTTAAATCCTCATATATATCACAAGACACATGTTCATTGGCATTTACAAAGTTTATTGACTTGGACCGGAAATGACCGAGCAGATTTGAAGTTTTGAGAGGAATGGAAATGAAATTTCTTTGCGTCCCTACGCGTCACGCAACAAATCCAATGTGCCGCGTAACTCTTATGCGACGCGTAGGAGTAATTTCAACACAGTGGGGGCCGACCCAATGCGTCGCGCCCGCCCAATGCGTCGCGTCGCCCAGCCAATGCGCCGCACAGTGAAACTTGCACAAATTTGCCTTCAAACTGCTTCTTTCGCTCTTCACGAATTCTCCTTATCTCACTATGTCCTCTTGGCATACAAATGAGCTTTTGAAAGATGAAAATGTTTTATATACCAAGGATTTTAATTCTCCATTTCAAAGAAAACGCACTTTGCAATGTTTCAAATTTTGACACTTTTTAAAAACTCTGTTTTGCTTCATTTTGGATTTTTGACTGAATGATGTGCTTTTTGTTTGTCCTGCAGGGAATGGATTGGCTGGAGCTTGACAAAGGTGACCAGGGTTTCCAGTGAAAATATTATTACAACTGAGAAAACTTGAAATTACATTACATTTATACATAAAGATGAAATACTCTATTTTTCTTCAAAACAAAGTTTTGAAGAAAAATACATTATTAAGCCTATGATGATGAAATTTTAGTACTGAAACCTTATTTTAAACTCCTCATGTGCCTGCTGACCATTATGGGGGATTTTGAAGACCTTATTAATGAAACCATAGACCTAATGACACTAAAACCCTAAAAATAACTTTTTGCAAACTATGAGAAAAAAAGTGGCTGTAAATGATCTTAATGAACAGAAATCAGGCAGCAGGTAAAGGACATAAGGGACATGAGCAACAAGCCACTATCCGTCAGATGATCCATGCTCCTAATGGAATGCAGCTGACCGAGTGAGACACCTAATACTCAATGCAACAAGAGAAGTTTGATCATTGATGGAGGGATGAAGATACCGACACTAACAACAACAAAAATAGAGAGTGATGGATAGGTTAGATAATATGGAAAGGAAGCCACAATGGGATAACCAAAAACAAATTAGAAATCCCAATTTCAGGAAAAACACAAATACTGGAAAATCTAGAGAGTTAGCACCTGACCAAACAATAAGACCACCTTTCCAAGAGAACTATGTTGAAAGTTCTCATCAAAATTATGATGATGAAGACACCATAAATCTAATGGGTATAAATAATGATAACACTATCTTTCTTACACAAGAAGATCAAGAGTTATATGATTTACAACAAATGAAATTAGATTCTGGTGAATCATTTGATTACAAACAAGGTTATGAGTATGCTATCAATGAAGTACATAAGAAATATAACATTAAAAGCAAGAAAAACACAGAGCCTTCTACTATGAAAACTGCCCAAACACCAACAAAGAAAACAATAGAAGCTCCTACCACAAAAGTTCTGCAAATTCTCCCAAGGGAAAACAAGCAAAAATCTAATTCATCCTAGAAAGTTTCCAGCCCCAAAATTTCACCTAGTCCCAAGATTGTTGACATAACAGATGATGTTGTCCAAGCATCAACAAATTCTCAAAAATTTGTTGCTGTCAAGACAATTAATTTTGCTAAAACAACAATTTTAGACTCCAAAACACCCACTGCTAATCCAAAATCTGCCACTGCTAAAACAACTTCTGAAAATACAAAATCTGCAAAAACATCTACTGCTTCTCAAACTATCCCATAAGAGAAAACTAAAAACAGTAAGACAGTAGAAACTCAAACAAAAAGTGAAAAGACAATTGTAGAAAAAGAAGATAAACCTACTCAAACTACAGTTACTAAAGAAGAGATAATTCAGCTTGCAAAATCACAACCTCCATTTAATATCCAAGCTAAAATTGCCAAATTAAAAATACCAATTCCTTTGACAGAATTGGTAAAACATGATTTGTACAAAACACCTATCACAGATTCTTTGAATATGAATGATGGAGACGATTCAATAAACTTAAATGATGATGAACCTGAGTTAATTTTTGGTCCTGATGTTAATGGAAAACACCAAGGTGGAGAAATTCCACCATTTTACATTAGCCTAACTATACACGATCAAATATTACATAATGCAATGCTAGATTAAGGGGATTCACACAATTTATTGCCAAAAGCAATAATCGAAACCCTGAATTTAGACATCACAAGGCCTTACAAAGATATCTTTTCATTTGATTCAAGCAAAGTGAAATGTCTAGGTTTGATTAAAGATTTATGTGTCACATTAGTTCAATATCTTGGTAAAAGCATAGTCATGGACATTGTAGTAGCTAGCATCCCTCCCAAGTATGGAATTCTTTTATCTCGCTCATGGGGAGCTAAATTACAGGGATCTCTACAACTAGATATGTCATATGCAACAATCTCAATTTTTGGCCAACCAAAGAAACTCTGTAGAGAAACATTGATGAAATATATGGTGAGTATTGTAGAAAGCCCAATAAATTATCCTATTTACACTACACCTATTGACATGGATTGATTCATTCTATGTAACTTTGAAACTGGAAGTGAAAACAATACTAAACTAAAAGAGAAAACCAAATCACCAGATAGTGAAAAAATCTTTCATGAATCATTATTGCACCTAGATTTTGATGGATCAGTCAATAAATTAGGAGCAGGAGCAGGAGTTTGGATAACTAATATGGAAAACAATCATGCAGAAGGTCATGATTTTAGACTGAATTTTAAATGTACAAACAACATGGCTGAATATGAAGCTCTCATTTTAGGACTGTAGATTGTTAAGAACTTAGGAGGTAAAAGAATATCAATTATGGGAGACTCAAAGTTGATTGTGAAACATATAACTGGTGAATATTCTGTCTATAATCGAAGATTACGCCAATATAGAGATACTGTGTTAGATTTGATTAAAGAATTACTAGAATGTGATTTTTCTACAATACCAAGAAAACAAAAGATACAAGCCCACTGCCTGGCAACATTTGCTAGCACCTGTAATCTACCATTTCAGCCAAATCATAGATACAATGCAGAAGTTAAAAAAAGACATATAATTCCAGACAATCTTAAATATTGGAAAATTTTCTCACAGGATGAACAGATTTATCATTTTATGAACAATGAAGGAGAATTTCAGGGTTGTAATATAGATACAGACTGTACAGTAGGTCATAACTTAGATAATGAAATTGATTTGAATAATGTATATGTAAATAATTTAAATTTTGCTAAACCTACAAATTTAGTCAAATAGACATAGATAATTTAGAGAAAGTAGAAATTGATGAGTTACTTGATGATGAATCTCATATTTTAAATCTCAAAGATAACTTTTTACCAAAAGGATTAGCACCTTTAGAATATTATTTGACTCAAATGATGTTGCAAGAAAACCTAAAATGGAGCCACTTAGATCTGATATTGAGGAATGTAACATAGGTATAGAGTTAAAACCTAAGATGATTAAACTTTCCAAAGCTTTACCTTAGGAAGAAAAAGAAAAATAAATAGCTCTTTTTAAGGAATTTTTGGATGTATTTGCCTAGAGTTATGAGGACCTAAAATCCTATGACACCAGCATAATACAACATAAAATCCTTATAAAAGAAGATTAAAATAATTTTAAACAAAAGCTAAGAAGGATCAATTCTGTTTTGATGCCTTTAATTGAGAAAGAGGTAAAAAGAATGTTTGATGCCCAAATAATTGCACCAATCAAATATTCAAATTGGGTTTCTAATCTAGTTCCCACTAGGAAAAAGATAGGAGAGATTAAATTATGTGTTGATTTTAGAAATTTAAATAAAGTATCCTTGAAAGACAATTACCCTTTATCAAAGGTGGATCACATTTTACAGAGGGTGGTTGGTTCTTCTAGGATTTCACTGTTAGATGGATTTTCATGGTATAATTAGATTTTAGTCCAACCAGAGGACCAAGCTAAAACAACCTTTACTACTCCAAGGGGCATTTTTATGTATGTAAAAATGCCTTTTGGGTTAACGAATGCGGGGGCCACTTTTCAAAGAGCTATGGATATAGCTTTTGCAAAGGAAATTCATGAATTTATTGTGATTTATTCAGATGAAATTACTGTATTTTCTAAAACTAATAATAAACACTTGGATCATCTCAGACAAGTCTTTATTAAATGCAGAAAGTTTGACATCTCTCTAAATCCTAAGAAAACTGTATTTGGATTAGAAGAAGGTAAGTTAATAGGACACATTATATCTAAAGAGGGAATTAGAATAGACCCTGCCAGAATAGAGGCCATTCTTAACATTAGTCCTTCTAGGAACATAAAAGAGTTACGAGCTTTTCTAGGTAAAATTAACTTTTTAAGAAGATTGATCTCAAATCTAGCTGAAATAATCAGAGAACTTAACAATATGCTGAAAAAAACTCAGTTTTAAATGAACTGTTGAGGCCAAACAATAATTTGGACCTATTAAACAAGCCTTAACCAAAACACCAGTCCTTATAAGTCCCGACTTTAAAAAGGATTTCATCATTTTCTCCTTTGCTTCAGAACACACTATTGTTGTAGTTTTACGGCAGAAAAATGACCAGGGCTATGAGCAGCCCATTGCTTTTTTTATAAAATCACTCAGAGATGCTACTTTAAAGTATAATATGATGGAAAAGAAAGCACTAGCATTAGTGAAGGCCATAAAAGACTTTAGAGTATATATTATTTATTCACATATAATTGACTATGTTCCAAATGCAGTTGTAAAGAAAATTCTAACACAGAATGGGCCTGATGGTAAAAGAGGCAAGTGGATTTCCAAAATTTTGAAATATGACATAGAAATCAAACCCAACAAACTTATAAAAGGTCAAGGTTTAGCCAAACTCATGGCTGAATCAAATTGTCATGCTTTAGACATTAATTTTATTGCCTAGATAGATGATCAGGAAGAGATTGTGACTCCAGAGATCAGTGAAGCCTTTTCAGACTCACCATGGTATGCAGATATTGTATTTGTATTACTAAATATACAAGCTCCTCCTGGATTATCAAGAACAAAATCTAGATTCTTAAAATTAAAGGTAGTAAGATATTGTAACATAGACAATGTACTCTTTTGGAAAGATCATGGTGGAATTTTGTTGAATTGTTTGCTTAAAGAAGAAGATGACAAAGTTTTGGAAGAATTTCATGCAGGTGATTGTGGGGGACATCTCTACTGGAAGATTACTGCAGACAAAATCTTGAGAGTTGGCTTTTACTGACCTACTTTTTTTGGCGCAGATGTTAAAAATTATGTGACTTCCTGTCACAAGTGCAAAATCTTAGAAAGAAAGAAAAAACTGCTACCATTGCCCTTAAACCCCATCTCAACAGAAATGCCCTTTTAATAATGGGGTCTTGATTTCATTGGTGAAATTCACCCTCCATCCTCAACTCAACATAAGTGGATTCTGACAGCCACTGACTATTTTACTAAGTGGATAAAAGCCATACTCTCTAGGCAAGCCACTGACACTATCATTATCTCCTTTTTAGAAAACAACATACTTTCAAGATTTGGATGCCCCCAAAATATTATTACTGACAATGCAACTGCATTCAAATCCAAAAAGAAGATTAATTTTTTCCATAAATGCCACATTACCGTTTTCCATTCTACTGCATATTACCCTTAAGGTAATGGCCTTGCTGAATCCTCTAATAAAAGCCTTGTGAACATCATCAAGAAATTACTGGAAGATAACAAGAAAACTTGGAATAAGAGGTTAGTTAATGCCTTATGGGTAGATAGACTTACCACCAAAAAATCTATTGGGACATCCCCTTACCAGCTTGTTTATGGAATGTATGTTGTTTTTCCATCTTCCTTAGGAGTACCAGTTATGAAGATAATCCAAGAATTACAAGTTGAGACCAATGACATTCAAAGAAGAATTAACAAACCATTTACTTGCAGCAAACAAGAGAAGAGGTTTATCTTAAGTCTCAAGTTATCCAAGACAAGATAAGGAATTTTTTTGACAAGAAAAGTAAAGAAGATGATTTCTATATTGGTGACAAAGTTCTAAAGTGGGATTCAAGAAGGGAAGAGAAAGGTAAACATGGGAAATTTGATTTCCTATGGAAAGGACCTTATGTTATTTATGGTTACAGAGGTAACAATGCTTTCTTTTTGAAAAATATGGATGGATCAGATCTGCTTGGTGGACCTGTTAATGGCAGAATGCTGAAGCACTACTACTCTTCAGAAATAACCAATAGTTAAATTTGTTTACTTTATCCATTGTACATAACATTGTAGATTTTAGATTGGATTGGATGTTTTCCTAACAAAGTTGAAGCCCGGAGAGAAGGCCCTAAGCTTTTAAAGGTAAAATATCATAAGTATGAATAATTGCAGAGCTCAAACAACATTTACAAGGTTAGCATAGTCAAAATTCAAAGGCTACTAGTCTCAAAGTTCTTGACATTTCACCAGGAAATGCCATCCCCATGTGGAGCCACTGTTAGGGTCCTATAATAATAGGGTTCATAATTTTTGAATTGACTTTGATTAGTCTTGTAAATATGTACATACCGTGCTTTTTTCAAGTTGTTTTCTCATATAATAAAATAAAAAAAAGAAAAGAGAGTAAAAGTCCTAAAATAAAAATCAAAGGACTTGAAAAGAAAAGATAAAAAAGAATAAAAAATGGACCCCAAAAACAAAAAAGAGATAAGAATAAGACATGCAAGTGATGCAAGTCAAAATGCCACTACTATTTACTTTTACTACAAAAATAATGATTATATGCAGCTTGTTCAAAATGCCATAATCCATGATGAGTTAAATAGTTTAATCTTAACTTTTTCATGCTTTAAATTTCATGTTTATAGATAGAGAATAAATATTTGTCAAACAGTTTAATCTTGGCAGATCGGTTGATAGTTAGAGAATAAATGAGGAGCTCAACAGTTTAATTTGAGCTCTCAGATGAAATAAGGTTAGAATTAGATAATTTCCTGCTTTAAAAGAAAAATGGATTTAGGGTGGCAAGCTCAAATGCACCCATGCAAATAATGAAAAAATGGTAGAATAAATGATGGGTAGGTAGAAAGCAGTTGCACAAGGCATGAATAAAACATCATCTGGAAAAATTACTAATTTCCCTCCCCTCAAAGTATTCCAATATTCAAAACCTTCAGTTATAAAGGCTCATAGCATTTCTCTGACTTTTGTTGGGACCGGACCCAAGGCTTAATGACTGATTGGCACTAAGTATTGGATTCCCTTAATAAAAACCCTTTTCCTCAACATCACCCCTTCTCCTAAGATAAAATCTCTTTTCCTAAGTTAAAGCACATTTTTTGCTTAGGAAAAGTAAAAACCCCCTAAACTAATTTCATTTCATACATAAACATTCAAAAAACCCAAAAATATGCATGATCCTAAGTATTAAGTGTAAAAAGTTAAGTATGTCACCACCATTATGAAAATTGCGCCAAAAACACTTAAAACACACTTTACTTAGTGCATTTATGTATTTTTCTGCTCATATTCACTCTCATATTAACATTTAACTTATTTATTTAACTCCACTATACCCCCCATCCCGTAATATATTAAATCCCTTATATTAAATAAAGTCCAAACCCACTTTATTAATGTTTAACCTATGGTTTTAATACCCACGTGATATATTCCCCGCCCAAAGGTTATAATACACATGTAAATCACTTATTTGCTGTGTAACTCACCTATCCGCCTATCCCATTAAACATCCAAACTATATGTTAAAACCTTAATTTAACATATAAAATTAAAACCAGCCGCATAAACAAAATCTCGGGCCCCACGCCCATTGTACCCCATAACTCCATCGACAAATCAGGATTGTTAACATCTCCTCCATCTAATCCAACAGTCCAAAACCCATATCGCAAATTAAAGAGTGCGATCATTAATCCATTTCGAATTTGCGATATGGGCGCTATTTCGCTCCTCTCTCTCCTCCACATGTCCCTTTCTCACTGGATCACATTAGTTTGCGAAATACCATATACCACTCTCAAATCATGTGATAACCACTTAGCGGTAGCATCCTCTCCGTGCTAAATCGCCTCCATTTGAAGTGATTCACATTGAATGCAAACATTGTTCCAATCCAATCTCTATAAAACAGCCAAATACGCGCATTTTAAAATTTTTACACTACATTTTCTGCTTTTTTCACTGTTCCCAACTGAAAGAAAAGAGTGCTATCACCCTGTTTACATGCTCAAATACCCAAATTTGGCCCAAATTTTCTGCTATGACTGTGCAGACTCTCTAATTTGCGTTTAAAGAGTTCAATCAGCTTTAAAAAGCTCCCAGACTCCCAGAAACCCTGTCTTCGAGTCAAATACCTAAAAATAACAGGTATTTTTCAGAAAAAAGACCTATATCTCCATAAAAAGAGCTATATTCCTGAATTTAGCCTTCTATAAGCCTGTTTTCCTAAATAAATTCCCTTATTTATCCTTTGCTACAAAAACCCTGATGATTTCATAGTTTCAGGAGACTGTAACCTATTTTCTAAAGCCAATTGAAGAAATTTATCCATTTGCATACTCTTAGAGACCCTCTAATTTATTCAAACCCTTTTATAAATGTTCAGAATCCTTTTTTGCATGAATTAGACAATTTGAGGGCTGTTTTATCCAAGAAAAGAGCAGTAAACCCTTGTTAAACCTTTCTTGAGTTTGTAAAAAGGTTTAAAGATTGATTTTGGAGCAAAATTGAAAGTTTGAACCAGAAGAAGCCATAATTTTACCTATTGTTGTTCAAAAGACCTCTGTCACATCAAAAAGACCTTCCGTAAACAGTCTAAGGTTATAGAAGGGTATAAAAACGTAAAAAACAAAGTTTTTAACACTGAGAAGGCTAAATTGTCAAAAATCAAACCCAGAAATGGCTTCAAAAAGCACCATTGTTGACAATCCACTACAACCTCTTGTTGTAGATGTTAAGCATACTCCTCTAGTTGATGTTGATTATAAAATCATTGATCCAGTAATTGAATTCAATCTTCTTGATCTCTCCTACTGGAGTCTAGAAAAATCTTTAGATCAGGGAGATGAAGTGCAAATTTGGGAGTCCAATTTACCCAAATATGTAGTTCCTCATACCCATCAGTGTCCTGAGGTCATCAGACTGTGTCAAGCCCATTATTCCCCTGACCTAAGGGCTATTGTTAATGCTGAGAAAGAAGTATTATTCATTATCATTGCAGAATCCATAAACCAAATCCTTCAGTTGCAACCATGTCGTAATGTAGTCCCATTGTCTATAGAGGCCCTTACCAAGCTTTCTCTGGATTTAAACTTCCCTAAAAGATTTCAAATATTTCAACTATTCATGCCTTCATATGTTGAAATCCCAAAGATTAACCCTCCCTATTCATCCTAAAAATTCCTAGAAGGATCAAGACATGTCAGTTCAATGTTTCCTTTTATCCTTGGCTACTTTACTGATGAGCACAATGATGAGTCTATAATTGGTTTTCTATCTACTTTTGCATTTGGTCAGCCCCCTAAAATCATTTTTAACTATGCTGAGTATATAGCTAACAGTATCCATGATCAGCTTGTGGAAATTCCTACTGAAGGAGTATTTATGTATACCTCCTTCCTTTTTCATATGTTCCTCTACTTCCAGACAGAGAAATCCCCAATAACTCTTCAAAAGTTGGATGTAGAGGGAAATCTAATGTCAGTAATTTTTATGGACTTCTTTAATAAGAAAAGAGTCAACTGAGTTCACTTATGCAGATTTCACAAACTATTTTACTCACCCATTGATAAATATTCTTACAAACAACGTACAACCAAGGATAATTCTTGAGATTAAGAATTTTTACAGCTATCAGAGCAAAGCAGAACTGGAGATTGGTACCTATATCAAAACCACTCAGAGATTAGAGTCTATGGGTCAAACCTCTTGCCCTAAAAACTGCGAAAGTATGTGCCAATGAGAGTATTTTCATTAGAATGTATAAGACAGATTCTAAACTCATATTCTATAAAAATTTTGGCTGCTAAGAAGAAGACTCAGCTCAAATTGAAAAACCAAGTAGGACCTTTCATATGCAACAACAGGGAAGCAGGTATAGAAGCAGAAAAAAAATTGATGGAGTATAAGTTTGACAAAAATTTTCTGTGGAATTATGATCCTCATGGAATAATCAGTGAAATGAGGGTAAAATGTAAATTAACCCCTTACATCCATGACAAGAAACTGGAAATTGAAGAATTTTAAATTCAAGTAGAATGGTTGGAAAATACATTGATGGAATCTGTCAAGCAAGGTGATACTAGTCACACTTTGTAGACTCCTATTCAGGAGGAAAAAACCATAAAGAGAAACAAAGAAGAAAACTCATATACTGTTGAAAAAACCACAGGAACCATATTTAAGCTTAGGTACAATAATAAACCAAAAATCAATCCAGTAGACAAAGAAAATCCAGAGAAAGACAATGTTACTACTATAGTGATTGAAAATGAGGAATGACCTGCTACTTCTAATATACAGGTGATTGAGAAACAACAAAGCATGTAAGGATCTTCATCAGAGTAGGAAGAGGATACAGACATTGATATAATAGAGAAATATAAACAGATCAAGGCCAAAAATGAGGATATCAAGAATGAAATCTATTCACAGTATTTAAAACAGACTTTGGGAATTCAAAATAGGCTGCTCTCAGCCTTTGATTATACAAATAAGAAATTGATAATGTCATTACTTCAACCTACAGTAAAGACACCTAAAACAACAACAGATTATAAGAAGGTTGACTTTGAAGTACCAGTAGAAAGCATTCATCCATTAGATCAGATTGAATTCCATAGGCAAACTTCAGAAATGCTATATTCTACTATGACCACAAAGGTAATGAGTGCCCAAAAGCTCCAGAAGACTGTGATAAATAAGATAGATCAGATTAGGATTGAAAAAGCTTCTTCATATGCTAAAGAAACTAGAATCAAGTCTTTAGAAGAATTGGTGATTGAAGTAGGGTATGACCCTTCCAATGTGAAAGTTGTAGAAGAGTTGGTGAAGAAGAAAAATGTTGATATTGCAACACTTAGAAAGCAACTGAAATTACCCCCAACATAACATCCACAGGCTAAGGAGATTGTGAAGGAAGCAAACCAAAAATATGAGATGATGAATCTCATATTACAAATGACATCACAAATCAAGGAAATGGAGATTGAGATGGACAAGCTTGTCCAAGAAAAAGGAGCTGCAAAGACTCAAAATGTTCCTCCTACAGTCATTCCCATGGTAACAACAATAATTCCTTCATCTCTAGCAAAAGAGTTAGCACCTAAAGTTCCATTGGCCACAACAGTGCCAGTCACTTCTTCCACTACTTCAGTTACTGAATCTTCTTCCACAACATCTCAACAGTCAGATGAGGCCAGCAAACTCATTAGATTCATGGAAGAAATGTCAATACAAAATACTGAAATAAATAGATTGAAAGAACAAGTCAAAAAATTGAAGATGCCAAGAAATTAGCACAGATAAAATGCTAAAACATAGGAACAAAAGTCTAAAAGGTTAAGTGAATAGTTAAAGAAGATAAAAATAGACTTAACCTTAAAAGAGCCCATGGCATACATAAAAAATTAGCTATGGTCCAAGATCATTGAGTCAATCAATGATACTTGGCCATCCATTCAAGTCATTTATGAGTAGAAGGACTTGCTTAAGAGAGCCAAAGAAGAAATATTGAAGACCAAAGAAGAATTAGGTGCCAAGCCTGAAGAAGCCCTAGAAATAATCAAGTTTATCAATACTAAAAAAAAAAACAAGAATTGGATGAGATAGGAATTACTGACAGGATAGAGACAATTATTGAGGTGAGAAAAGTAATTTCAAAGAAAAACTTGATGAAACAACTGGAAGAGAAGTGTCAAAATATGAACATAGCCATAACTATATTCATGGTTAAGTTTGAGATCTTAAGACAAAAAGGTTTGCCAAACATTCTTGTTATCAATGATAAATTGATGCAACAAGAAGACTACAGAAAAAATATCAGAGATTATGCCAAAGAACAAGTGAATAAATCAGATTGGCAAGGAGTACCTACAAGCAAAGTGTTGCACAAAAGTGTTGAAGGTTTGTTTTATTTACAACATGAGATAAAACATCTCTTTGTAGTCAAGCCAACCTTTGTTAGATACATAGAGGCTGATGAGAATTTCAGAAAACTTACAAAGATTAAATTACCGAATGAAGAGTTTTGGCAGAAACTTACAGATTTACTGTAAAAGTCAATTTGCAGTGAAAAAGGATGAAAAAATAGAGTTGTTGTTTTTACATAGTAAAAACAGATTTTTTTACACATTGAATCAGTCAAAACAACAGGTTAAAGAGTATCAGGTGAAGATAAAGTTCTCAAACAGATTCAAGATCTTTTGCCAGCGTGAATGACACCTTACTAGCCATCTGCACCCAAATCCAAGCAACATTACTATTTAATTTGAATAAGAAGGACAACTTGCAAGTTGTTAAGTAGCTACCACTATCTTTTTGTAATAAGATATTGTGTTTCCAAAAAACATTCCTAAGACTATTCTAGGATATTTTGTAATATTTTTTGTATAAATACTTCATCCTTTGAAGTATTGAGTGTGGAATAAATTGCTGAAGATTTCTATAGTCAATATTTTTTTACCTGAAGGGTTTTTGTACCAAGTTTCAAGTTAGCACGTTGGATCAAAGTGATAAAGCATCATATTTCAGGATTCTTGTGTTGGTCCACTTAAGTGAAGTACTTTCTTCTATTATTTGTTAAATCTTCTTATGTTTTCCATTCATTCATAAATGCGTTCTAAATTTTAATGTGAAATCAGGAAGTGATATATCATAATTTGTTAAAAGCACTCTGTTATTTACTGGTTTTTATTTTAATATTTTCTTTTGATTTCAAGAGTAAGGAATCCTTAATTTCTCCCCCTTTCGAATGACCTCTGTTTTCTCATCCTTATCCGGATCAAAGAATCCTTAATTTCTCTTTATCCTAATTAAACCACTTCACCAATCAGCCTCAAAGATCTTGAGTGACTCTACTACCTTTCCCTAAAAATATTTGACTTTAGACCTTGATCCTAATATGTCTGCTTGACACATTGAATCCTTTTTCCCAATGGAATGCTTCATCTTTATGCTTCATTCAAATGCTTCATCTTTATGTTTCAATAAACTGATCCAACACATTATAGAAAAGTCATCAATGAATAATATATATATTTTTCTCCATGAGGTGAGTTTTTCCTTACAGGTCCACACAAATCAGTATGTATATGTTCAAGAGGCTTACTTGTTGATCCTTCTTTGGCATTAAATTGAACCCTAATTTTCTTACCTAATTGGCATGATTTTCATAGGGTACTTTCGAGTAAAGTTATGTTGGGTAAATCACGAGCAACTTTGTGCCTATTTGATTTTATTGAGAAAAGATTAGATGTCCCAATATTCTGTGCCATAACTAGTTTTCTGCATATTTACCTTGATAACATTGATCTTGGCCACCTTTCAGTATATACAGATTGCTTAGTGTTCTTGTTCCTTTTATTACGGTCTTTCCTGTTTCAAGTTCATGAACCACACAATATTTTGATCGAAATACAACTTCATTTACTTGATCACACATTTGACTAAAACTCAACAAGTTATGATTTAATCCATCAACATACATAACATTGTTATATTTAACATTTTTTTTTAGAAAAACAGATCGTTTTCCCTTAATGATAGCAGGAGAGTCATTTCCAAAAGTAAATTAATTTTCCTTTTCTAATGCATTGTATGAAATAAGTTTATCTTTATCACCTATCATGTGTTTTGAACATCCGTTATCAATGTACCATTGATTTTCTTCTCCTTCTGCAAATAAAGCTATGCCGCAACTTTCAAACTGTAAGTCCTTCATTCTCCATACCTTGGAAGTTGTGGATATTTTTTATTTTGGCTAAATTTTGCTCCTGCATTCAGATTCCTCATGTCCAAAGTTATTGCAAAATGAAAATTTAATTTTTGTCTTGAAGAGGATAAAATTTGTTATAAGTATTCTTCTTTATTCCTGTCTCATTTCTTTGCGTTCTTGCTTCTCTTTTTATGATTGTTTTGTATGCAACACATTGAGCATATTTGTGACCAAAATTATGACATGAGAAACATTGTCCGTTAGAGAAGAAATTTTTGCGATCATAGAACCTTCTAGTGTTGTTTACCTTTTGACTGATATTTTTATTATTGTTCATCCTTGTTGGCTTGAGGGGTCCTGACCCAGTTTCAGAGGTAAAGGTTTGCCAGTAAACCCCTATACTACTGGCCCTTTCGGCAATGACCTACTTGCGCAGGCCAAGGTCTCACCCGAAGTAGTATGGGAGGGTGTTGGAACCAAGTTTCCGCACCCTGGGAGAGAGTAGGTAATGTGAGGCAAATCTGTATGATTACTTGCTAGGTTTACCCAGAATGAGTCTATTCGCAACCTTTTTAATAGTATACTCAACATATAACCATAAAAAATCTATCAGATCTGTTATAGGTCAATTTGGGCATCATTCCTAATGACCTAGTTAATTGGGCATCATCTCCAGGACCAATGTATAGGGTCTATCATCCCCTAACATTTCAGTTGCTATATGCCTTAAGACAAAGAACAAAACAGATCAATCAAAGACTTTCATTTGCAAAGGTTTCCAAGGTTTGAAGTTTATAATATATCATATGAGAGCTCACCAATGCTACCTCTAAAGGGACTAAGTGCATTGCATATGCAGGTAGCCCCATGCAAGGTTGCTCTGCAAAGCACTTCCTGACATCTATGGGTGCGTTGGTCACATTGGGAGCGAAATTTTCATTGTCCGGAATCTCCACTTGGCCAGTACCTTCTAGAAGAGTTCACATGTGTCAAAATTAGAATCCATGTGTCCATTTGAAATCTACAAGATTGAGAACATGTCTTGCCTATTATTGGAAAGTCATTGATTGTAAAACTACCTTAGCCTCTTTATAAAGTGAGCACAGATTTTAGTGTTTGATAAGGAAGAATTTGTGTAGAGAAATGCTGGTGAATTTTTCATTAAGGAGATTGATTTGAGTGACAGTTTTCTGGAGATGTCTGCATTGTGATGAGGTTGGGATGTTGCTGGAGATGGTGACACTAAATTAGTCATTTGGTTGTAACCTCCCCTTCTATCATTAATAAATAATACAACTTACTTTTCCCTATATGCATCTGTATTAGCTTTGATTTTCCATATTGCAAGATCTTAGTTGATGTATATGGTTTATGCTTTACTGATTTAACAAACTAACTTGAATAGACATCTGCATTATTGCTATCTTCTGATGTTTAGTGTTCATTCTTGCAGGAAATATTTTACACAGCCGGTTGGAATTTGAAGCTACAACGAAAGCGAAAGAAGGAATCATTTGGAAGCGCTTGGATTCCAAGTAAGCATTTAATCCATTATGTGTGTATGTTCTTAGTTAGGAAAAGTAGTTGTATAGTCTTTAACCTGTTGTTCTAGATTAGCAGCTGTCTAGGGAAGCATGTTTTATCCGTAATTCACAATTCTGTCCAACAAGATCTAATCAATACATTCGCATCCACGTGCACATTACTAAATACCATCACAGAGCTCTTATAATCATAGCTAATAACAGATCACAGATGTACTTCAAAACACAGATACATTTGCAGCTAAATAATCATCACAGATACGCTTTAGGAATAAACATAACCAATTCAGATTGAACATAGATACTTTAACGATACTTCGCATTCATTAACATCCAGATCCACTTACAACCAAAACCAGCCCAAGCACACAGCCTGACGGGGTCTGCACACAGCAGGATTGAGGATCTCTGCACACACAGCCAGCAGGAGTCCTTACCCAAAACAACCCAAAACATATCTAATAGTTCACACGTAGCATTAGTCTTAATTCATGCCTACCTTTAGACTCAAACTATCCATCTATTTATATCGACATGGCCTAAGTTATCCTATGGTATGAAAACCATGGTTTGCGGACCCTAGGTCTACCCTTTTACCCATTACAAAACATTCGAGGCTTTGACCCACCCCAAAACCCCTACAGAAGACTAATTAATACCAAAATATACAAAATTCACAGCTTAGGGAGCCCCACTCCAATAGGCCCCCAACAAAATCTTGTGACTCGTCCCGAGTCACTGTGGTCGTGGGTTCTCCACCTCCGCCTGAAGCTGCTTGATCACATCAACTAGCGAGGGCATCACTCCTTCACTTTGCATAGCAGCATTCTGGGCTATCTCCACCAATTTTTGCAAAGTTGGGCCTTTTGTAGTAGTAGTGACGCTCTCCAAAGTCTGGTTCAATTGCTTAATTGCAATGTCGACATCCTCAGATAGCTTGAGGGCCTCATTAGCCCATGGCTTGAGGTGACCACTCAAAGTCTTCTTCCACTGCCGAAGAGCTTCCATGTCATCTCTGGCACATGGCTGGTGCGCAGTTGGGCCAAGCGCTAAGCGAGGACCAGAGTGGTCAGTGTAGCCTCCATTTGTTCAAACTCTTCTTCCTTCTGGCACAACTCTTGGTTGATTTCGCATAGGAGAGGGTCACGCTGCACCTCGGTCCACAGCTGCATAGCTATTTCCAACAGTTCTGTACCCTGAGCAATTTGACCTGAATGACATTGGTGGCCTCTGTAACCAGCGCGGCTTGCTGGGCCCTTACCTCAGGTGGCATTTCCGACTGTAATCTGGCATGCAAGGCCACAATCTGTTGTTCCATCTCTGTCTTCACCGCCTTGATCTCGGTCCTCGAAGCATTTAACACTGCAACAAGCCCCTCAATCTTGGCCTGGGGGGTGGCAGAGGCCGGGATGTCTTCAGTGACATCTGCACAGAGCCTACTGATTTGGCGTTCAAACTTTTTCTATTGCGCGACAGTGAGGGTACATGTAGCCTGTGCCTGGGACACCTCAGCAATTTTCTCCTCAATCGTCTGCTCAACTGTACTGAGCTGCCGGTGCACTCGGCGGTCTCTGTGTTAAATCTCTTCGAACAAGGATGCGTGGAGGATTTGCAACGGTTCATGTGGCAGGCGGGCTAGATCCAATCGCACCTCTGCGCAGGCCTGGAATTGCGCTCCTAAGTCGGGTGGACTTAGCACGAAGGTTGCGCCTGGCAGAGGACAGAGGTGACTTTCCGCTGTAATGATCAATGCGCTGCTAGTCGTTGGGGCTAATATTTCCTGAACCATAATTGTTTGCAGTGTGTCAGTCTTGAGTTGTAGAGCTCGGAGCTCTGACTGGAGTGTAGCGACCGTGGCCTTTTGTTGCTCTTCCAGAGCCAACCATTTATCTTCGGCAGCAAGGGTGACTACGTCTTCCAGGTCCTCCTCTGTCAAAGTGACTCCTATGTCCCGTTATGGTCGTATAGCTCGTTGCTTCTTCTGAGGTCCTTTAACAGGGTCACTAGTCTACTTTGTACCTCGAGGGTAGTCAGCACCTCCCGCATCTAGACCTTCCGCGCCTAGATCCTGCTGCGAATCCTTCTACGATTCTGGTTCCGCGCCCTTCCCAGTACTCTTACCCTGTTACGAACCCTTTTGCGAATCTGTGTCCACTTCCTTTCTAGTACCCTTACCCTGTCCTCCGGTTTCTTTGGTGTTGTCGAGCGGGTGACCTTCGTGGTGCTCGTACCTGCAGTGTCCTTCGTACCTTATTTGAAGCCAAGCTTCCAGTGTGGAGGTCAGGTGGAAATAAGGTGTTCAATATCCTCGTTAGCAACCATGTATGGGAGTGAGACCCATGTTGGATCCTTGCGGCCTCTGATCTTATGCATTGTTACTTGAAATGCTGCGATGCTCTTGTACTGATCATAAATTGTTGGCGACAAGCGTGGTCGGGGAGTTGATTGCTGCTGCGAGCTCGCTACGAAATAAAGGACTCCCAGAGGCTTTGATTATCCCCAATACGTTGCGTGTCCTTTGAGTCCCCACAAATTCACGTATTGCGCCCCTCGCATATCGCGCCCCTCGCACATATCTAGTGTGAGCTGGGGAGGATCGAGTCTTGAGGGCTTCTTTGCAGCAATGGCAGAATGAGGAGGCATTGCTTGGCAGAAATTCCCTTCCATGATCCTAGTCTCACATAAATTCTCCGGAGAGAATTAGATTACAGGAAGCCGATATCATTTGTAGTAGACCCCCTTTTCGCAGCGACCAGCCAACTGAATTACGTATGCAGGGACGGTGGCAACCTGACATTTTAGCATCAATTTGCATGTCATCAACAAGGTACCCATGTGCGCACCGAGGCGCTGATGGTGCTAATCATGAACCCTCGAGTGTTCCACTCAACATGGTAGTCCTTACGCACCTTATCGACAAAATTTTGCTCATACTTCTTACTGACATGCTCCATAGGGTTCAGCCCCTCGATGGGTAGACCAGTGATACAGTGAATAAGCGCAGCATCAATGGTGATGCAATCCTGGATCCATAAGCTACCATTATGGACTGGGGCAACCAGTTTGTACACAAGTCGTTCGGTGACATTGTAATGGCCAAAGTGAGGCATCCGAAACAAGTTTAATAGCCCAGAACTATCCAACCTTCTTGCCCATGGCATGGGGACTATCTTCAGCCCGTCCTCCTCCAATACTCTTTTGAGATATAGTTCTAGTGCCAATTCGGGGAAGGCCTCCAAATTGGCCAGGTGGTGGTCGTCGAATTTTACCTCGTTGAGTTTTCCAAAGGGTTCTCCAATGATGGGGACCTCACCCGGAGTCATTGGCATTTGCAGATAGGTGCACAGGCCATCAAGATTATTAGGCATGCATGTCGAGGGTCAACGAGGCCGAACATAGGGTGGTAGCTAGTTGATCAGTTCAACGATCTAGATCTCTTCCTGAGCAGACAAAGGTCCTTCAATGGGTTAGGCGAACGTGCCTAGGGTACCATTTGTAGGGACTTCACATTCTGAGGGGAGGTACGGAGCTTCACCCGAGTACATTTCGCAGGTTTCCCCGACCCTTGTGCTTTTTCTTTCCCCTTCTGCTTTCCCTTGCATTGTGTGGACATAACCTCCTCAACTCTGGGGTCGACTTCCAGTACTTCCTCAGATTCTTGCTCCGTCGAGGCCACAGTCTGTGATGATTCAGCGGGATTGGTCGTCGTCATTCTCGCTCGAAAGATAAACTCAGGGTTGCTACTATCAGAGGGTGTAGCACGCCCAGACATTAACAAAGTACGATAGTCACAAAATTTCGCAAAGCACAAAATGTGCAAGATACATGGAACCCTCTTCTAAGTTAACTTGCTGCTTTTATAGCCTTGGAGATCAATCGACGGGTGGAGGAATTTTATCAGAAACTTACAATCAAGTAAATGGGAAAACATGTTCGGAAATCGCTTCATTAATTTCTGGTCGCCCGCTCCTTTCAACGGTAAAATTTTCTTTCTACCCAATTTTACTGTTCCAATGACTATTTTTCGCACCTCCTATGCTCCCAGTGCACCCCTGTGCTCCTAATGTACCTCCTGCGCTCCTAGCTCACCCCTGCGCTCCCAGCACACTTCTCCAGGCCTCCAGACCTGCGACTGACCTCTGTGCGTATTCTTCCCCATATAGCTACTCTGGCCATATAGTCATTTAATCTGGTATGGTTTGAGCTGACTGCCATTGACATATCCTCGCATCATATCCCGCGTAGGGTAACTAACCGAACATCTCCTCCATCAATGATTTCCTTTACCATATAGAGACCTAGCCAGTGCTAACGGAACTTCCTCAGATGCTTCGCAAACTGGATATCGTAGAGTAGGACCAATTCGCCCTCCGAAAATATCTTTTGCCGAATATGTCTGTCATGCCATGCTTTTTCCCGGGCCTTCTAAACTTGTTGATGGAAATTAGCAATGAATCAATATTCCTCCAAAGCCACAAGCTGTAGTAAACGCTCCTCCATGGTATTAGGCTCCGCCATGTTCGTAAAAGCTGCGATGCACAGGCCAGGAAAAATATACTCCATGGGCATAATGGCCTCCTTTCCATAAACCATCTAAAATGGTGTTTTCCCAGTCAGTTTCTTGAAAGTGGTGTAATAGGCCTAAAGGACTGATGGGATGCGCATGTCCTAGTCTCTGCGATCAACATTACAGACCTTGGTTAGTGCATGTTCCAGGATTTTATTAAAATCTTCCATAGCTTCATTTTCCTGTGGATGATATGGGGTGCTTTTCACATGGTGGATCCGGAATTCTTTAGTCAAGGCCTGTATTGTTTCATTAACGAAATTCGTACCTCTGTCACTCATCAAGATCTTTGGGCAGCCAAACCTGGTTAGAATATGTTCGAAGATGAAGTGCGCAGAAATATCGGCAGTGCAATCCTTCACAGCTTGCGCTTCGGCCCATCTGGTTACATAGTCAGTCGTAGTGATGATGTAGCATGCGCATGTCTTCTTTCCCGGCGGGTTGATGGGCCTAATGAAATCTATGGCCCATTTGTTGAACGCTTCCAGGGCCATCTGCAGCTGCAAAGGCATTTCATCCCTACGCGACAGTCTTCCTGTCCTCTAGTAAGTATCACAGGCTTTGCAATAGTCGTGAGAGTCTCTATGTAGTGTGGGCCACCATAGCCCAGCTCTCAAGATATTCTGTGTTGTCGCCTTCCTTGCGTAGTGACCTCCTGCTATGCCCCCGTCGGCTTCCGCTAAGATGGCATGCCTTTCATGCTCCAAAACGTATCTCCGCAGCACTTCGTCAGCTCCCAGCTTATACAGATGGCCTACAATGATGGTAAAATCCATTGTGCGGGTTACCAAATCCTTCTTCTGTTGTACTGGATACTTTATAGGTTCCATCCCCATAGTCAAGAAGTGAATGATGTCAGAGAAGTGTGGATCAACTACCTTAATAGCGAACAACTGCGCATCAGGTAGTCCTTCTTCTAGGTCGGTCAAATCTTCGCCACTTTCGATTCGGAATAAGTGGTCTGGCCCAGCATTCAACTTCCCCGGCTTTACGATGATCTCAAAGTCATATTCTTGAAATAGTAGTAGCCATCAACAAATTTTCCCCCCCAACACAGGCTTATTCACTAGGTACTTCAAAGTTGAGTGATCTCTGAACATCTTGAAGTGCCCTACTAACAGATAATGCCAGTATTTTTGTAGGGCGTATACCATGGCCAACCCCTCACTCTCAGTGGTGGAGTAGTTGCGCTCTGTGCCAGAGAGTTTTATACTAGCAAATGCAACTGGATGGTCAATGTCTCCGTCTCCAGGCTACGTAAGAAAAACTCCCAGGGCGATCCCTGACACATCTACGTGAACTGGAAAACCTTTTCCCAGGCAGGAAATACAAGTATATGCACAGAGACCATATTCTCCTTGAGTAGTTCGAAGCTCTTCTGACAATCCTCATCCCAAAAAAATGAAACATCCTTTTTTTATCAACTTTTCGATCGGAGTTGTGATTAGCGCGTACCCTTGAATGAACTTCCTGTAGTAGCCTGTATATCCAAGGATAGAACACAGTTGTTTCTCAGTCTTAGGGACTGCCAGGTTGATGATAACTTCTATGTTGGCGGGGTCAACAATCAATCCTTTTCGATAGACTATATGACCCAGCAAGATCCCGAAGGGTACGCAAAATATGCACTTGTTGATATTCAGGGAAATCTGGTGCTTTCTGCAGGCGTCCAACATCATGCGCAATTTTGAGACATGCTTCTTTACCAACCCGAAGACGGTCCAATCATCAAACTATACCTCCAAAAAATTATGGATGAACTCCTTGAACACGGCGACCACCACCCGCGAAAATATGGCAGGGGCATTCTTGAGCCCAAATGGCATGATAGTGTACTGGAAAGATCTTCAGTGGCAAACGTAGTTTTGTCTCGATCTTTAGGTGCGATCCTGATCTGATGGTAGCCCGAGAACCCATCCGTAAATGAGTACGCTTCCTGCCCCCCTACGCTATCGAGGATTTCATCTGAGAACGTTGTAGGAAAGGGATCATGTACACAGGAATCGTTAAATTTGCACAGGTCAACACAGATTCGTATCTCTCCTTTAGTGTTTTTCTCCTAAGCCACCATAGGACTTACCCAATTTGATTGTTCGACGGGTTTGATGATACCTTCGGCTATCATTTTGTCAAGTTCTTCAGTGAATTTCTACTTATACTTGCGGTTCAATCGATAAGGGCGTTGCTTCATAGGGCACACATCAGGTTTTAGGGTGATGTGCATGATTCCTAGGTCCCCTGTAATGCCTTATAGTTCCGAAAATTTCGTCAGGAATAGGTCCTGGTATTCGGTGAGGAGTTCTGCGACTCTTCCAATAGTATCTTCATCCCAGTAGTCCCCTATCTTAGCTAGCTTAGGTTGCTCTTCCATCCCAATGTTGACTTCACGCAACTTCAGAGGCTTAGTGACATCGATGGTCTGCAGTGGAGGTCTAGAAACTGTGCGCTCCCCCTCCGACTCTGGGATAGAGATATTCCTTGGGTCTTCATCACATTCCTCTATCGGCAAATTGTGACAGTTGACTATATCCTGCATCTGTGTTTCCCATGTTGGTGCCCCATGTGCTACATACGGGCGTGATTCATCAAATACCAAGGCATCTATATCCTACAGAGCCTCGTCGAGTGCCTCTGTTCCGGCTACCAACCCGAACGTTCCACAAACTCATCCTTCAGGGTGTCCTAGTGGCGGGTGTGTTGGTGTAGTTATGCATCTAAATACCATGCTATGGGTATTGGCCCCAAGGCATGAATGAACATCTTGATTGTTGGAACAGGGTCCCCTAAAAGCTGCAAATTTTGTACAATTTTGTATATTTTTTTATATTTATGGTATTAATTAGTCTAGCGCATGGGTTTTGGGGTGGGTCAAAGCCTTGAATGCATTGTAATGGGTCAAGGGTAGACATAGAGTCTGCAAACCATGGTTTACATACCACAGGAAATCATAGGCTAAGTCATTATAAATAGATGAACATTTTCAGTCTTAAGGTAGGAATGAATTACGTCTGATGCTAAGTGCGAATTGTTAGATATTTTTTGGGTTGTTTGGGTAAGGACTCCTGCTACCTATGTGCGTGGATATCCTCTGTCCTGCTGTGTGCGGACCCTGTTGCCTGTGTGTGTAGGCGATATTTTGGGATTGTAAGTAGGTTCTGATATTAATATATGTGGAGTATTGTTGAAGTATCTCATGTTGTTTGGATCTGATGTGTTACTGGTGATGCAAACCTTTGGGATCTGTTGTAGCTACGAATATAATTGCATTATCTGTTTATGCTGCGAATCTGTCTATGTTATGATATATCTGTAATCTGTTAATGATGCGAGTTATGATACTGTGTATTAATAACTGTTGATACACATGTGGATGCGAAGATATTGAATAGATCTGTGCATGGTAATAGCTCTGTTATACTGTGGATTTTACTATTAATAAACCTGCGAACATACCTGTCTTATGCGAACCCAATAGGCTGTGAACGTGGATCTGCTTGACTTACCTACTCTCTCTCAGGGTGCAGAAACCTAGTTCCAGCACCCTCCCATACTTCTTTGGGTGAGACTTTGGGCTCTGCAAGCAGGACACTGTCGAAAGGGCTGGTAGTATAGGGGTTTGTTGGCAAACCTTAACCTCCAAACCTGGGTCAAGACCCCTCAAGCCAACAAATGGTTCTGTTGCCGGGGCTGGGAGAATTTTTAGAGAGAGATCGGGTAATGCCAAGAAAAAATTGGAGACCTGAGAAGAAAGAAATTGAAGAGTGGTTTGAAAAACAAGTTTAGAAATTTGCGGTAAAAGAGAATCGCAGCACAAAGTTGACAGCAGAGAAGTGGAAGAATAAGTATATCTTCACCGAATTCTATGAAATCTTCTTTGTAACATTTGTGAGCAGACGGGAGTGGTGACACGTGGCTAAATAAATTCAGATGTGTTGAAGGATGAAGCCAGTCACGCGGTGGACTCCGGAGATGATCCGAGTAGTTAGAAAGAATTGATAATACCATCACTGTATGGTTATAGATCTTGATTAGGATAGCGATGTAGATAATTTTGTGGATGGAATTCAAAGTTGATCAGTTCATGTCGTCGAAGCAAAGAAGAAGTTCTTGAGAGGGTTCTAGTGAGTTCACTGAAGGCACTGCCATTATTAATCAATATTTTGCTGTGTAGAAAAGGTATTCTGCGCAGCCACACCGAGTGAATGACCTCCGATCTGGGTGAAAGCACAACATGAAGTGGTAAATAATACATAACTAATCAAGAAGGAGAGAGATCTGTCTACAGTCCAGTAAGAGATTCAGCTGCGCATAGCCCTCCAACTACACCACCTTCAAGCCAGCATAGGGGTAAAAACTCACCCATACCTCTGCCTCCATCAGAAGATGATATGGCCTCGCACATGAAGCTACCTACCTTCAAGGGTGTATGGGATGAAGATATGGACCGGTTCTGGTTTTTCGCAGAGTCAGTATGGACTGTGAAAAATGTGGCTAACGATGCTGTAAAAAGGGCACAACTATCTCTCACCTTCAAAGGAAGAGGCCTGGACTGGTATATGGGATACATAGCTCAAAATGCGAATGTGACTATTCAAGCGATTAAGGATGCCCTAAAACAACGGTTAAGAAGCTGAGTCTATACAGGATAAATTGAATGATGCTTAAATATTACAACGAGGACCTCATCCTACTAG
>CM076581.1:37521607-37631887 GCA_034641835.2 Pinus albicaulis | reverse complement strand
GAAGCTAACCAGCGGCTAAAGAAGGTAATAAGAGAAGGGGAATTTTCAGTATGATGACAGGCAGCACAAGGAATGGTTCATTTACATGTTACTACCTCACCTACGCATACCTATGGGTCATCAAGCCATTGAATCACAGGAAAAATCCTTGGAGATTAATATGAAGTTGGAAGCTACGCCAAGAGATGATACCCAATTGGGAGTACAACAAATCCAAGGGCAGCTGCAGGCGATGCACATTGAGATCCAGAACCTACGGAAGGACTGAGGGAAAGAAGCTAGCGTAGACGTATGATGCATAAGATGTAGGGTATCTGGGTATACCAAGGATCAGTGCCCACTGCTGGAAAACTACCTACAGGCAGGGGGACCCAGTCCATTGTGTTCGCGACCAAGTGGACCAGCGTTATGGTGTGATGAATGTCATGTAGCCGGCCTGCATGATACTAACCACTGCCCTCGTCTGGGTGCGTATGTCCCAGAACTGAAGCAACAATGGTGCAGGTTTTGCAGATTCGTAGAACTGCCGAACTTATGATCTGATGATAGACCGAGGAAACCTATATAGGGTACAATCGAACCCTTCTTCACCAAGATCTCCCTCAGGCATCGGTGGCTCCCTAGCTAGGGGCAGGGGAGGGGGTCGAGGTGGAAGTGCAAGTAGAGGAAGAGGATAACTGATCTGCTATAACTACAGAGAGGTAGGGAACTTTGCGAGGAACCACCTGAACCCTGCAAGACAATCCTGCAGATATTATAGATAGCTGGACCATGTGATTGAAGATTTCCCAATTATGATAGTAAAAATGGAGGAAAAGCAGCAGACACCTACGCAGAATGTACAAAGGGTTAAGGCAGAACCTCGAGATGAAGAACCAAGCATTAATGTCATAACACATAGCGGTATGGCCACAGGGGGAGCTGAGGAAAAAGATGTGGCTGAGCCTCTTATCTAGAAAGTAGCCGCTAGACAAGAAGGTTTGGATCTGCAGAAGGAGAAGGAAACCTTTGTCGTAGCTCGCCAAGACTTTGCTACGACTGAAGCATCTACTTCTCAAACCCCTGCAAACCTCAAAGAAGATGATGAGGTCAAACCATTTTTGCAGGCATGTATGAAGTTGCTATGCAACCAACAGGCCATAGAAAACCTCCAAGTTTTGATAGACAGCTGCGCAGAAAAACAAAATAATCCACCTCTGGAAGTTAAGGATGTGCACAAATTGTACAAGCATAAGAAACACATTGGTAGGGAAATACGACTAACATCACAAATTGGTGATTATGAAATGGATTGGGTTATTTTGGACCTAGGATCAGATGCGAACGTACTGCCCAAGAAAACTTGGCAGTGATTGGGAGAACGTAAGCTGGAATGGTCCACTATCCAGCTACGAATGGCCAGTCAACAGAAGAACATACCATTGGGAAGATTGTCAAAGATCATGGTATATATCGCAGGGGTTAAGGTCCAGGCTGACTTTGAGATCATTCAGATTACAGAAGATGTGGACCCCTATCCTGCGCTCCTAGGATTGTATTGGGCCATAGATATGGGAGGTATCATAAACGTAAAGGGAAGAAGCATGGTATTTGAAAATGAAGGTACGCGAGTAATAATACCATTAGACCCTGCGGAAGGAGAACGATATACAGAGCCTGTGTTCGAAGAAGAGGATGTGGACCATATCTATAAGTTAACTGAGTGGGACGAATATTGGATCAATCCCACGCCTGATGGTGTACTTTGCTAGGAAAAAGATAGTGAATGCTTCTCTGACTCCGATGGAGAGATGGAAAATTGACATAATTGGTTACATGATGTATCTGCGCTGTGATGTCTTAGAATCACAAAGAAATTCAAATGCATATCCTCAGAAGTAAGAGAACTGCCCTACTTTGATGGTTCTAGTAGTATTAAGGAGTTTTTGTGAGCATTTGAAGCTGAGATTCCAAGAGAGCGAAGGCTATGGACCCTTAATCTTGCCATGCGTGCAACACTAGCGAGGTGGTGGGACATGCATAAGGGGGCGTTCTAGGATTGGGAAGAATGCTGGGATATGATGTTCCTGCGATTTGAACCTTTGGTTCACTTGCGTGTAAAGACGTTCCTTGGCCCAAGGGACCTGCCCAAAAATTTATTCGCTTGGATGGAGAAATGGTGTGATTGGACTACAGAAGAATGGGTTCACCTATTTATTGATGCCTTGGGAACAATTCCCACCGCATGGTAGTTAAATGTAGAGCTACATCAGTGCACCTGTCACTAGGAAAATTTAAAGGATGAATTTGTAGGAACATTTGTATTAATAGGGGGCATAGAGGTGCTTGATAAAGCCCTGCAGGATATATATACCTTTGTATTTGATGAATCACGCCCTTACGCAGCATTTGGGGCACCAACGTGGGAAACACAGATGCAAGATATTGTCAACTGCCACAATATAGCCATATAAGAATGTGATGAAGATTCGCGCAACGTCTCTATCCTAGAGTCGGAGATACAATGCGCAGTTACGAGAACCCCACTGCAGACTGTTGATGTTACGCAGCCTCTGAAATTGCGAGAAGTCAACATTGGTACAGAAGAGTAGCCTAATTTAGCTAAAATTGGGGATTACTGGGATGATGATACAGTAGGAAAAGTTGCAGAACTGCTCATAGAATATCAAGAATTATTCCCGACGAAGTTTTCAGAGCTCAAGTGGATCACAGGGGACCTAGGAGTCATGCGCATCACGTTAAAACCAGATGCGTGCCCTATGAAACAATGCCCTTACCAGCTGAATCCTAAGTATAAGCAAAAGGTTAAGGAAGAAATCGATAAAATGATCACCGCTGGTATCATTGAACTGGTTGAACAGTCAAACTGGGTAAGTCCGATGGTGGTTTAGGATAAAAAGACAAAGTGGGAAAATACGAATATGTGTGGACTTGCGCAAATTGAATGATGCCTGCATGCATGATCCCTTTCCCACACCATTCTTAGATGAAATCCTTGATAGCGTAGGAGGGCAGGGAGCATACTCATTTACCGACGAGTTCTCAGGCTACCATCAGATCAGAATCGCACTTGAAGATCACAGCAAAACAACGTTTGCTACTAAATGGGGATCCTTTCAGTATACGGTCATGCTATTTGGACTCAAGAATGCCCCTGCTTTCTTTTCATGAGTAGTAGTCACAGTGTTCAAAGAGTTCATACACAAATTTTTGGAGGTTTATTTTGATGATTGGACTGTCTTCGGCTTAGTGAAGAAGCATGTTTTTAACCTCTACATGATGCTGGATGCCTGTAGAAAACACCAGATTTCCTTGAATATCAAGAAGTGCATATTCTGTGTACCCTTTGGAATCTTTCTCGACCATATAGTTTGCCGACAGGGGTTGATGGTTGACCCTGTGAAAGTCGCAGTTATCATAAATCTGATAGTACCTACCACTGAGAAACAACTGCATTTGATCCTCGGACATACAGGCTACTACAGGAAGTTTATTCAAGGATACACACTGATTACAACGCTTATGGAAAAACTTCTTAAGAAGGATGTTTCATTTTTTTGGGATGAAAAATGTCAGAAAAACTTCGAGCTACTCAAGGAGAAGATGGTCTCTGCATCTATCCTCATCTTTCCTGATTGGGCGAAGGTATTCCATGTTCATGTAGATGCATCAGGAATCATCCTGGGAGCGGTCCTTACGCAGCTTGGAGACGGATACATTAATCATCCGATTACATTTGCTAGTAGGAAATTCTCTGGTGCGGAGCACAACTACTCTACCACAGAGCGGGAGGGCTTGTCTATGGTCTATGCATTATAGAAATGTCTGCATTATTTGTTAGGGGGGCACTTCAAAATGTTTATAGATCATTCGGCTTTGAAGTACCTGGTGAATAAGCCTGTGTTGGGGGGGAAAATCTGTCGATGGCTACTACTGTTCTAGGAATACAACTTTGAGATCATTGTCAAGCCAGGGAAGTTGAATGCTAGGCCGGATCACTTATCATGAGTTGAGAGTGGCGAGGAGCCGACCAACCTAGAAGAAGGTTTTCCTGATGCGTAGTTGTTTTCTATTAAGATAGTTGATGCACACTTCGCCGAAATCATTCAGTTCCTGACTATAGGCATGGCACCTGCAGAGTATTCGGTACAACAGAAGAAAGAGATGGTAACCTGCGCTGTAGATTTTACCATCATCACAGGTCATATATATAATATGGGAGCTGATGAAGTGTTGCGAAGGTACATTTTGGAGCATGAACGACACGCTATTTTGGCAGAAGCCCACGACGAT
This sequence comes from Pinus albicaulis, assembly GCA_034641835.2. Taxonomy (NCBI): domain Eukaryota; kingdom Viridiplantae; phylum Streptophyta; class Pinopsida; order Pinales; family Pinaceae; genus Pinus; species Pinus albicaulis. The sequence goes on along the minus strand of CM076581.1, from coordinate 37,627,594 downwards.
GTGGCAAGAGGTCACTACACAGGGAAAGCAACGACCCAAAAGATCTTGAGAGCTGGACTATGGTGGCCTACCTTGCATAATGATTCTCATGACTACTGTAAAGCCTGCGATACATGCCAATGAACAGGAAGGCTGTCACGCAGAGATGAAATGCCCCTTCAACCACAAATGGCCCTACAAGAATTTGACAAATGGGCCATCAATTATTTAGGACCTATCAACCCACCTGGAAAGAAGACAGGTGTGCGTTACATTATAACTGCCACTGATTATGTAACCAGGTGGGCTGAAGGAAAAGCGGTGAAGGATTGCATTGCAGATACCACTGCACACTTCATCTTTGAACAAATTCTGACCAGATTCGGATGTCCGAAGATCTTAATAAGCGACAGAGGTACGCACTTTGTTAATGAAACAATACAGGCCTTGAAGGAAGAATTCCAGATCCATCATGCGAAAAGTACTCCGTATCACCCACAAGAAAATGATGCGGTAGAAGCCTTTAACAAGATCTTGGAGCAAGCCCTGACTAAAGTCTCTAAGGCTGACCGTAGCGACTGGGACATATGCATCTCATATGTTCTTTGGGCCTATCAAACTACCTGCAAGAAATTTACTGGGAAGACACCGTTTAGGATGGTCTACGGCCAGGAGGCCATTATGCCCATGGAATATATTGTTCCTAGCCTGCACATCGCAACCTTTATGAACATGGCAGAGCCTGCAATCATGGAGGAATGTTTAGCATAGCTTGTGGCTTTGGATGAGGATCGTTTCATTGCTAATTTCCATCAGTAGGTTCAGAAGGCTCGACATAAGGCATGGCATGATCGACATATTCGACAAAAGGCATTTGCAGAGGGAGAATTGGTCTTTTTGTATGATAGCCAATTTATGAAACACCCAGGGAAGTTCCATCAGCACTAGCTGGGGCCTTATGTAGTAAAAGAAATCACTGATGGTGGAGTTGTCTAGTTAGCTACCCTGCGAGGAGATATGGTACCTGGATATGTCAGCGATAGTTGGCTCAAACCATATTGGATCAAATGACTATATGGCTGGAGTAGCTGTATGGGGCGGTGCCCGCCCACTGGGAAGGGTCAATATGGCAAGGACCATGATGTGCGGAGGGAGAAACCACATATTTGGAAGCCCAAAGGGGTGCGTGGGGGGCGCAAGAGCATGTTTAGAGCGCAGACGGTGCGCTGGGCGCACAATAGGTACGACGGGAACGCAAGGGTGCACTGGGTGCATTGGAGTTGTGCAAAATAGCTGTTGGAATAGTAAAATCGAGTAAAAGGAAAAATTTACCGTTGAAAGGAGTGGGCGACCGACATTTAATGAGGCGATTTTGGAAGATTTTTTACTGTTTACTTGATGGTAAGTTCCGGATAAGGTTTACCCAACCATTGGTCAATCGCAAAGGCTATAAAAGCAAGTGGATAGCTCAAAAGGGGGTTACGTATAGCTTGAACAGTTTGTGCTATGTACAAATATGTGCCTTTTGTGTTTTGTTGATGTCTGAGTGTGCTTCCCCCTCAGACAATAGCCACCCCGAATGACGGTCACTAATCCCACTAAAACCTCAGAACCTGTGACCTCGACAGAACAAGAAACGAGGAGGTAGTGGAAATCAAATCATAAGTTGAAGAGGTGATCTCTACATCGAACCCAACCAAGAAGAAGGGAAAGGAAAAAGCACAAGGCTCAGGTAAACCTGTGAAATGGGTTGGTGTGAAGCCCCATACTTCCCCGCAAAATGTAAAGTCCCCATGAACGGCACCCCAGGCATGTTCTCCCAACCAAACAAAGCGACCTCCATCTGCTCAGGAAGAGGCCCAGGTCGTCGAACCCATCAATTGGCTACCACCCCTTTTTTGGCCCCGTAGGCCCTCCACACGCACACTGAGGAGTCTTGATGGCCTGTGCACCTACCTAGAGATGTCACTGACCCCAGGAAAGGTCCCTGTCATTGGTGAAACTTTTGGAAGGCTCCATGAGGTGAAATTTGATGATCATGACTTGGGAAATTCGGAGGCCTTCACTGAGTTGGCACCCGAATTATATCTTGACAGAATATAGGAAGACGATGGGATAAAGATTGTCCCTATGCACTGGGTACACGGGGTGGCAGGGTCCAGGCTCTTAAACCTACTAAGGATGGTGCACTTCAACCACTATAATATCACGGACCTTCTGGTACGTCAGTTGCTCGCCCTGGTCCATGATGGTTGCTTATGGATACAGGATCGAATCCCCATCGATGCTGCACTCATTCATCGAATCACTAGTCTTCCCATGGAAGGCCTGGACCCTTTGCAGCGTGTTGGTAAGAAGTATGAAGGGGAGATCACTAAATACGTGTGCAAAACCTACCATGTGGAGTGGAACACTCGAGGCTTCAGCGATCCTGGTACGTAGTTGGGTACCCTGTTATTGGTCATCAAGATGATGCGAAAATGCTAGGTGGCCTCCGTCCCTGCATATGTAATTCAGTTAGCAGGCCAGTGCGAGAAAGGGGTCTGCTTCAATTGGTCCCAGTACTTGTGCAACGAGTTTTTGACCAATGTCTGTGAATCCCAGGAGTAGGGATTAGCATTTTTTTATTCCTAGCTACTGCTTCTCATCGTGTTGGTCACCTGGGAAGCACTTGAGGAATCAGTCCTCCCTGACCTCACCCCAGACATGTGCGAGGGGGCCTGATATACAAACTTGTGGGACTATAAGGATGCGTAGCACATAGAGGATAATCAAGTCTTCTGGGTGTTTTTTTAGAGTGGGCTCGCAACAGCTATTAACTCTCGGTTGTGTCTGTCGCTAGCCATCTACGAAAATTATAAAAGTATTGCTGCCTTCCAGGTGACTATGCATAATGTCAAAATCTGAGGTCACAAGGATCCTACATGGGTTGCGCTCCCCTATATGGTTGCCAATGAAGATATTGACCGTTTAATTGCTCAATGGCCTCCTCACTGGAATCTTGGCTTCAAAACAGGTGTGAAGGGCACTGAAGGAACAAGCATCATGAAGGTTACCCTGCCTGTCGTCACCTAGGACACTGGAGAACCGAGCAAAAGAATGAGGAAGGGCACTAAAGTCGCACCACAGAAGGGTTCACAGCTCGAAAAGAGTACAGGGAAGGACATAGAAGCAGTAGCGCAGAAGGATGCACAATAGGATCTTGGTACCGGAGGTCAGGAGGCAGGAGCTGTTGACTCCCCTTGAGGAACCAAGTGAACGGGTGACCCTACTAAAGGGCCACGGAAGAAGAAGTGCTCTCAAAGACCAGAACATGACGAAGCGGTTACATTGACTGAAGGGGACCTCAAGCAAATCATAGAAGCGGTCACATTGGCTGCAGAAGAAAAATGGATGGCTCTGGAAGAGCAACAAAAAGTTGCAGTCGACATGCTTCAGGCCGAACTCCGAGCTCTACAGCTGAAGATGGACATGCTACAGACAAGTATGATTCAGGTACGAATGACCTCAACAACTAGAAGCACAACACTTGTTATAGCAGAAAGCCGCCTCTGTTCCTTGCCCGGCTTAGCTCTCGCAATAAGTCCACCTAACTTGGGAGAACAAGTCCGGGCCTGTGCAGAGGTACAACTGGATCTAGCCAGGTTGCCACGTGAAGCATTGCAGGTTCTCCACACTTCCTTGTTCGAAGAAATTCAACACAGCAACCATCAAGTGCACCAGCAGCTCAGTGTAGCTGAGCAAACAATTGAGGAAAAAAATGCTGAAGTTTCCTAGGTACAGGCTGCACGTACCCTCGCCACCGTGCAGCAGACGGAGGTAGAACACTTAATTAGTAGACTTTGCGTAGATGTTACAGAACAAATCCCGGCCATGGCTACCCCCCATGCCAAGATTGAGGGGTTGGTCGCAACATTAAAGGCCTTAAGGACTGAGATCCAGGTGGTTAAAACGCAGATGGAACAACAGATCGCAGACTTGCAGGCCAAGTTGTAGCTAGGGACAGCACTATAGGTGCGGGCCCAACGAGCTGCACTGGTCACCACTGCTACAAATCTGATTATAGGACAAATTACTCAGGGTGCCCAATTATTGGAAACGTCCATGCAGTTATGGACCAGGGTGCAACATGACCCTCTCCTACGTGAAATCAACCAGGACCTGCAACAGAAGGAAGAACCGTTCGAGCAACTAGAAGCCACTAAGCCTACTCTGATTCCTTCTCAATGATTGGAACGACTGCGAACCAACCACGCCCTTCAAAATGATATTGATGACCTCCGCCAGAAAAAGAAGGCTCTCAGTGACCGCCTTAAGCCTTGGGCTGATGAAGCCCTCAAAGTCTCGCAGGATGTTGGTGTCGTTGTTAAGCAGCTGAACCAGACTCTGGAGAGTGTCACCACTGCAACAGAGGGTCCGAATTCAAAGAAGTTGGTCGACATTGCTCAAAAATTTGCAGCACAAAGTGAAGGACTGCTACCCCCGCTGGTAGACGTGATCAGGCTGCTCCAAGCATAGGTGGAGACCCCACCATCGCAGTGACTTGAGACGAGTCACAAGATTGTGTTTGAGGACTGTTGGAACAGGGTCCCCTAAAAGCTGTGAATTTTGTACAATTTTGTATATTTTTTATAAAATTTTTGGTATTAATTAGTCTAGCGTAGGGGTTTTGGGGTGGGTCAAAGCCCCAAATGCATTGTAATGGGTCAAGGGTAGACGTAGAGTCTGCAAACCATGGTTTGCAGACCATAGGAAAGCATAGGCTAAGTCATTATAAATAGATGAATATTTTGAGTCTTAAGGTAGGAATGAATTACGTTTGATTCTAAGTGCGAATTTTTAGATCTATTTTGGGTTTTTTGGGTAAGGACTCCTGCTGCCTGTGTGCGCGGAGATCCTCTGTCCTAGTGTGTGCGGACCCTGCTGGCTGTGTGCGCAGGCGGTATTTTGGGATTGTAAGTAGGTTCTGATATTAATATATGCGGACTATTGTTGAAGTATCTTATGTTGTCTGGATCTAATGTGTTATTGTTGATGCAAACCTTTGGGATCTGTTGTAGCTACAAATACAATTGTGTTATCTGTTTATGCTGTGAATCTGACTATGTTATGATATATCTGTAATCTGTTAATGATGCGAGTTATGATATCGTGTATTGATAGTTGCTGATACACACGTGGATGTGAAGGTATTGACTAGATCTGACATGGTAATAGCTTTGTTATACTGTGGATTGTACTGTTAATAAACCTGTGAACAGACCTATCTTATGCAAACCCAATAGGCTACGAATGTGGATCTTCTTGACTTACCTACTCTCTCTTAGGGTGCGGAAACCTGGTTCCAACACCCTCCCATGCTGCTTTGGGTGAGACTTTTTCCTGCACAAGCAGGTCACTGCTGAAAGGGCGAGTAGTATATGGGTTTGTTGGCAAACCTTAACCTCTGAACTTGGGTCAGGACCCCTCAAGCCAACATGGACCAATTCATTTGTAGTTCTTCCGCACCATTCCTCCATCCATGTGGACAAGTGCTCACGTGGGTCCCCTGGGCCAAGGAAAGTATTTATGCACAGGTGAACCAAAGGCTCAAACCGTAGGATCATCATCTCTTGACACTCTTCCCAATCCTGGAACGTTCCCTTATGCGTTTCCCACCACCTCGCAGGGGTCGCGTGCATGGCTAGATTAAGGGCCCACATTGTTCGTTCCCTATTGGGTATGTGTTATATTCTTTCCATGACTAGTCACACGTGGGGAGGTCACAGGGGGTGGCGATAGAACACCTTGTACCTTGCACCGGGGGCAGCAGGGGGGTCACAGGGGGGGCGATAGCACCTCGAGAAATTTTTTTGGTCCTTATTTTTCGGTGGGAAGACCCGTCCATGGTTTTGTGCATGGGTTTGCACATGGTTTTGGGGCATGATGGTTTTTGGCCCCTAGTATTTTGTAGATCTGGTCAAGGGAACTACGGTTATGTTCTAATCTAGGGTTAATGGATTGGGATTTATGTATGCTTCGGCATGTATATATATGTGTTGTAACACTAAAAGTAATATAATGAAAAATGAAGCTGGTCATCCCGATTTGGGATCCAGGGGAAAATCTCTGTGTATATTTGTTTTATGTTTTATGCTCTCGCTATTGTTTATTTTTTGTTTTTAAGATTCATTTGCAGATAATTTCTATCCGTGGTTTGCGGACCCTAGGTCTACCCTTTGACTCATTACAAAACATTCAAGGCTTTGACCCGCCCCAAAAATCCTACGCAAGGCTAATTAATACCAAAATATACAAAATTCGCAGCTTAGGGAGCCTCGCTCAAAAAATCCTTGAATTTGAACAATCATGCTTTACCTGGACATTGTCTTTGTTCTTTTGCTGAGTAACAAAGCTTTGCTGCTGGGTTTTGTTGCATTTAGATAGCTAGTAACTGAGGATTTTTCTGACTGAGAAGATTCACCAATATATCCAAGACCCATCTTCACAAGAGGAGAGCGTTGACCATTGATGATTTCATCTAAGGTTTCAGATCCTTTAGCAAATCTAAGATTTAGAGTTTTTACTCTTCATTTCTTAGACTTACTATTTCAGAATCTAATTTCTCATTGTGCTTATCCTTTTCTATGAGTTGATTCTTTAAGGTATCTATGGCTATTTTGTTCTCTTCCAATCATATTTTGAGTTGAGTGATTTCTTCAACAAAATAATTTTCTTCTAAAGCATCCATAAAATTATCTTTAGCATCACTAGTGTCTTTTTCAAATTCCATGAGCAGTCTAATATCTTGTTCATATTCTCCTTCTTCACTATTTAACAAGCCATCACTATCTTCATGAGTATAGTAACTTTTTCTATTGACAAACCCTATCCTATTTCCTTTTGCTAATTCATTTCCCTTATCATGATTATCTTTATGAGGACATTTAGCAGAATAATGACCCACTCTTCCACAAGCAAAACATTTGAAAGGAATCTTACCTTTGAACCTTCCAGTGCCAAGTTGAAATTTCTTTACAAAATTTACTTCATCGTCTTCTGATACATACCCTGATTCTTTTTGTTCTTCCTTGTCCTTTCTTTTTGCAGTAGCTCTAAAAGAACCTTATTTGACTTCATACAGGCCTCCTTTTCTCTTTTCAAAAGCACTCAAGATCCCATGAAGTTGAACAATAGTAAGGGTCTGTAGATCCTGCTTCTCTTCAATAACAAACACTTTTGACTCGAATTTAGGAGTTATAGATCTTAATATTTTTTCTACTAGAGTTTTGTCTCTTATATCTTCACCAAGATTTCTCATAAGATTTACGATATCATATAGACACAAAAAGAAACTAGCAATACTTTCATCATTATGCATTATGATATTTTCATATTGAATTATGAGAGATTAGAGTTTAACACTTTTTACCTTGGCATCACCTTCATAGCTCATAATTATTTTTTCCCATATCTCCTTTGCTGTATTTAACTTCATAAATTTGAAAAATTATGATTCAGTCAAACTTCCCAATAATGCATTGACAACTTTTGCATTGGTTTCATATTTCTTCCTTGTTGCTGGGTCTATTGGAACTGTAGTTGGATATTGGTAACCGCCTTCAACTATTGCCCAAACATCAACTCCAAGAGACTAAAGATAGGATCTTGTTCTTGTCTTCTAGAAGATTAAATTGTTTCCATTGAAGAGTGGTGGTATGATAGATGTTGTTCCATCTTGATTGCTCATCTTGGATGATCTTCCTTCTAGTGATTAATCTTCTTCCAAAGGACCTGCTCTGATTCCAATTGTTGGGAAAAATACTGAGAAGGGGGGGCGGGGGGGGGGGGTGTGGGGGGTGAATCATTATTTACAATAATCACAATATTTTATTTCCATTTTATTGATTTATATACACGAATCTAATTAGTCCAAATATCGTATGCACGTGGATTTTGTAAAGGAAACATGTGTATACCCAGATAAATTTAATGTTCAAATAAATCTTCAGAATATTTACTTAGCCCAGATCATCAGTTATGCATAAGACATTTAAGCAGTAGATATGTGTAGTAATAACATAGTAAATCATCACACAAAAGACATCACACATGAACACCAAGATTTTAAGGTGCAAACCCAAGTCGGGAGAAAACCACTGGTTTTGTCGTCTCTGTATTCAATATTTATTATATAGAAAACTTCTTACAATGTTGTACTGATGCAAACTCGTACCAGTACGCAGACACCCACTTGTGTAAGGCTGCAAAATTCTCTCTTTTTCCAGCTGCTACTAGAAGGAAGCTCCAACCCCCTGATCTCGTTTAACAGCCACTACTGGAAGGGAGCTTCAACCCCCTGAACTGATCACCGACTTCTACAGGCAGAAAGCTTCAACTTCCACATCGAAGGCTTATGCCCTCAAAACCACTGCAGGCCACGTTTCATAAATTTTCACACTGGATCCAATAGCTTCAACACAACTCCATTTGTAGAAAAATGTTAATAACCATCCACTAATATTTAAACAGAACAATGAGATCATTGTAACCAGATCACATCATTAAGCCCAGACTTCTATACTAACACACGGAATCAACTTCAACCTTGATCATTCATACAACAAACTGTATACGCTACTTCAATTATGGTAACTTGCATGTATACATGTTTTTCTATGGAGAAACTTGCGTATAGATCTTTATATACTGAAATTAGATATCTGAATAGACTCAAAACAAACCAGAGATATTCAGGCACATTCTATCATATTTACAGAACCCTTATTCAGTCAGCAACATCCATCATTCTCAATCAACCAGACACTGATCATCCTTATACATAATCAATTAGCAGTATAAATAGTATTCAAACAATCCAGATCTACATGAAGACTTAATTGACAGACAACAGAAGCACAACAAAAATGCACAGACATTTTCTTCAGCAATCTTCAGAAAAAACCTAGCTTTCATACGCGCCTTTGCTGAAGCAAACCCACAGGTATACGCGCTTTCACCATGACAAACCAACATTTAGATCTTTAAATATTACAGGACTACGTAACACTTCAAAGAAGAAAACTTTCTTAGATCATATCATTGACTTTAACAATTATGCGCCAGACCACAAACCGAAACAAATCATAAACAAATCATGCAAATAAATAATCATTTTAGGTCTAGAGATCCTGATCCATTATTGTATTCATGAGTGCATCAAAATATCATATCTATCTATTTACTATAGCCCAATCCATGCAGATATACTTCAGATGAAATTATTCATTCAATTCTCATTCACATGCACACACTTGCACTATGATCTTCTCCTCCTTATATAGATTGAGCCTTAGCCAATACCATGAGCCAAAAACCACACAAGTGCCGATGGTATTCTTGGAAGGGATCAAATAGCTGTTACTGGCTCAATATTGTGGGCTAATACCATGTTAAAAACCCTTGGTATGGTTAAATTAGTGCGCCAACACATACATGACTTTGCTTCTTTGTACCCGTGTGCATACACGACTTTTCTTCACCAAAACTACGTATACACTAATTATAGATGTATATTTGGGTTCCCTTCATCAAACCTGCAGGTATACATAGGTTCCCCTCATCAAACCTGCATATACATCTTCAAACTTTACCTTCATCATTCTTATGTCACTGACTGGAATTCCTTTCTCTGTCACATCTGAACTGATCTGTAGATACATCAATTTTACATCTTCAGCAAATAGGTTTTTATCAAAAGGAAAATCATCGAGTAGGTTGCCATCAAGGAAAAAATATTACATCATAATGCCAAAAACTTATACAAATGTGCGCAACAGTTTGTAACAAAATCATAGAGAATGTGAAATTATCAACAGAATAATACAGGAATATTGTTCGCTTCAACATAGATAAACAGAACAGAACAAGACATAATCTGATCCAGGTCTTAACCAATGTAAACACTTAATAATCATGCATAATTAGTTCATAAACCCTTGCACAATCATTGACAAGAAAACATACAATGTGATCTTAACAGAGCATAAACATTAAGCACTATAGATGCATAACACAGAGAGCTTCGCCAAAAATTTTCTTCTATTATCTTTCAAATTTGACAACACATCAATTTTTCTTTCCAAAACCCTTACAAAAATCCTTAAAAACCCTTTTGCGCACACAGCTAGTAGATTTCACACACATCCAGAACTAGGTCTACTCGCACATAGCTAGTAGGAGCCTCTTAACCCAGCCCAAAAACCCTTACAGGCGCATAAACTATCAGAACATCAACGTATCATAACACATATATCACTAACTACTTAGATTAGACACATTCTAGCTATTATATACACCTAGCACGCAGTTACTATGGTCTCAAACCCAATTACATCCAAAATTGGGGCCAAAATCCCCTTGAATTCATGTGTGCAGTGCACACATACAAAAATGCAAAAATTGTCTTTGGAACTTGTGCCTCAGGGGACCCCTCTCCAAAAAACCCCCAACACAAACATGTGACTCATCTCGAGTCACTAAGGTGTTGTCTCCTTGGTCTTAGCTTGGAGTTTCTTGAAAGAATTCTGGAGAGGGAGCACTAACTTAAGGCTCTCCACTGCTGCACTTTGTGCTTGCTAAACCATCTTGTCTGTAATAGGCCCCTAAGTGGCCATCTCGATAGTGCGTTGATTTTGCTAAATAATCTTAAAGGTATTGTCCAGTGTCTGGGATAGCTGCAATGCTTCCTCTACCCACGGTTTCATGCGTTCCTTCAACACCTATTCCTTCTGGTGCAATTTTTCGATCTCTGTCTGAATTCTGTGGCCTTCTTGTAGACGAGCGAGTCGCTATGTAAGGACTAATGTAGGCACGATTGTTTTGATCTCTTCAAACTGCTGCTCCTTTTCATTGAGTGCATCATGCAGCTGCTGCACGACCGAGTCATTCTGGATAGAGGCCCAAATTTCCATGGCCTTGTTCAACGAATTATCACATTGGGTGACCATGACAACGATGATATCCTGTGCCTGCTTGACTTCTGCTGCTCTCTTCGTGCGAACCTCTAGCATTGTCTCTGGCTCCAATTTGGTTTGGAGGTCTGTGATATGTTGCTCATACTCTGTGCGAATGGTGTGTACCTCTACATGTGAAACCTTTACTGCAACAACCAATCCTTCTAACTTCTTAGTAGGCACAGCTATATCCGAGACATTTGGAATGTCACGGTAGACCTGATTGATCTTTTCTTCCAGTGTGACGCGATGGGCCTCTGCTTCTCTACAAGCTACCTCTACTTGTTGCTGCTGTTGATTTTCTTATTCAACCTGTTGCTGCGCATCTATGGTCTTTGTCTACGCGGTTGCTTCTCGGTATTGAAGTTCTTTTGCAATTATTGAATGCAGAAAATGTCATTTACCTGCAGGAAACACTAAAAGATTAACATGAATATCACCTGTACCAATAAATTGAACATGTTGGTTAGAGTCCATTTGTATTGCTGGCAGGGGGATGTGGACAAATTGAGCATCCTCTGATGCTGGAAAGGTAACATCCAATGGTTGCACACGGTAACATGTGCACTTGTCCGACTCGCCTGAATCACACTCTCCTGAATCTGGCTCACCCGAGCTTCTAATTATTGTAACCTGACTTGTACGATCTCCAGTGTAGATTTGCATTGGACCTCCATGTTTTTCCATCATTCTTCCATCGCAGATGTGACAGTGTTCGTGATCTCAGTGATATCATCCTCTGTGAGCGTTAGGACCTCCTGACCTACTTTCTTAGAGCCCTTCTGCTTCTTACGTGATCCAATCGTGGCCTGAGCATCATGCTTAGTGCCTTTTGAGGTTTTCACTTCACTGGTCTCCTTAGGTGCAGAGCCATTTTTCTCGGGCTCCATCGTTGTGTTAATGGTTTCCCTAGTCATAGACGGGGTTGGTTCTTTCTCTATAGTTTTCTCTGTAACCATTGTTGTCACTATCTCTACAAAATTTTAAGTAGCTTTCTCCATGGATTTTCTTGTCGAAGTGCACTAATTTTTTGGTGTAGGCGGAGTCAACCAGGCCGGCAACCATTCTACTATAACTTTGATGATATTGTCTTCGGTCACCAGATAGGGAAGCTCATACCACATGCCCTCTATATCACCCTTGGCGCGAATATGTATCATTGTGAAACGTAGCCTTAAAGTCGGCAATCATTTTGTATTGATTAAACAGAGTGGGTGACAGTCGTGGCTTCGACTGCACTACTTATTTTAGTGTCGCATCATACAAAACCCAGAAGATATTATTCTCTTTTGCGCGCACTTGGTCAGACGAGTTCCATAAAGTGGCGTAGTGCTCAGCTTCACACATTTTCTCTTCAATTTCAGGGATTGTGTGTCTTCAGGGGTTCTCCATCCAATAAGTGCAATGAGTAACAAGAGCCAAGCGTATTGGAAGGGCTTTCCCTCCTCCTGCACCTCACACATGTTCTCTAGGAATTCCTTACAAAGATACCCACACCAATTATATATGACTCCCTTATCACATATTTCGTCTAGCGCAATCACATGTGCAGGAACCTCCTCGGGCCTGCACTTGTGCATCATCTTGCGGGCCAAGATGAGCGGGACGATGGGTTCGCTAATCTCCTCCACAACAAACCCTCGAGACTTGCGAGTGAAATCATATTTTTTTCTGAATCTGATCAGCCACTGTTTTCTCTTTCACTTTGCCTCCAAAGCCCACAATAGGGTCGGCCCACTTATTAGGTAGACTTGTTATTCTATGAATCAATTCTACATCAATCGGGATGTGCTCTCCCAACCAAAGTGCATCATCATGGACCAACGTTCGCAACTGACTGACACAAATATCAATAATGCATTAGGGGAATTTTGAGGTCTAAAATGGGCCTCCTAAGAAAAATGTTTGACCAAAATAAACTTTATAAGAACCAATAAGACTTAAGATGATGATGTCAACCATGGGGGATGATTCACCATATTTTAAGTAAAAGGGTGAAAATAAAAAAAATTAATAAAATAATAAAACTACTTTTTACACTCATATTTTCAACTTATCTCCCAAATTTTTTACTCAAATTTCGAGTGGGAGTACTCGTTGGATGAAAAATTTAATTCCTCATCGAATTAGTATCCATGTTGCATACTCCCAATAGACCCTACTATGTGAAAAATGAGAAATAATGAAAAAACATGATTGCAATCACGTTTTTCATGTATTTCTCATTTTTTCGTGTAGCAGGGTCCATCAAAAGTATGCAACATGTGTAATCCTTGGATGAGGAATTAAATTATGCATCCAACGAGTACTCCCGCTCGAAATTTGAGTAAAAAATTTGGGAGATAAGTTGAAAATACGAGTTGAAAAAATAGTTTTTTATTTTTTCCCTCTAAAATTTGATGATGTAATGAAATATTATTTTATTATTTCCACTATTATTTTATAATTTCCTTAGGAGGCCCATTTTAGACATCAAAAATCCCCTAATGGGACTGCGCCCAAAATGAGTGATCTGCAGCAAATTAAGTAGGCTTGCCTTGTGCAGACCTAACATCACCCTCTTTGGATTGAGGTGCACTACGCCTCCTTCATAAGTAATTTGATCTAAATAGAGCTCTGGCGCGAGCTCGGGAAACTTTTCGACATCCATGATGTCCAAGTCATCAAACTGTGGTTGTGGGATATTTGCAAGAATATCCCCTTCCATTGGGACATTCTCCGGGATCATAGGCACTTGGATACTCGTGTGCACCTTATCCAAGTCCATAGACAGTTTGACAGTACGTTTGCGCAACGCAATATAACTTGGCAGCCGTGAGAATGGGGCTAATTCAAAAACTTGTTTGTCCCCTTCCTCAATAGTCTCTGGAACTTCTGCCATAGGCCTTTTCATTTTCTCTCCCGCGGAATGGCGCAGTCTTGGGGTATCTGCGCGTGCCAATGGATTTCCCCTTCTTATTTTTTGACGGCGCAGGTGTTTCTACAATAGGTACTTCTGGCGTGATAGGGTCATCACCGGGTCTTATGGATATGAATGTGCTCTTAATTATGAACCCTAACCCTGCTCAGCGCAATATATCCTCAAACCTTGGGTCCAAACCAGGCATAGATGCCACAAATGCAATGGCAAACACTGAGCTCAAAACATAAAAATTTCTTAGAACACAAAGGGAACTATTGCGACCCCATCGGTCATATTTATACTTGTGGCTCATCTGCAACGAATCCTTGTGCATTAATGAGGCTCCATTACTGAAAAAAAGGTCCCAAATATAGAAAAATCCCTTCATTAAATGCATTTTGGACACTCCTAAAAACGGTAATAAATTTGTCTTATCCAATTTTACTCTTCCAATGGCTAGTTTTTAACACTTCTGCGCACCAGCCAATATCCTAGCACAGATATCGCGCGCATGTAATGCGCATATAATCCAGAGCTAAGGATAACCATCTACAGACCCCCCCCCCAACACAGGCCTGTTGAACAGGTAATTCAAAGTAGATAGAGTAGTGCTCGTCATATCCCTCAATAAATGCAAGTTTCTCTGACATTCATTATCCTAATGGACCGTCGCACCTCTTTCGAGGAATTTGGTCATGGGCACAGTTATCATTTCATACTTTAGAATGCACTTTCTATAATATCCCACAAGGCTCAGCATGGAGCGCACTTGTCTGACATTCGAAGGGATGCGTGGTTTCCTAAATTTCACTATTGCCAATTGTCTGCAATGCACAGTCTCCCTTATCAGTGCATTAATAATTTCTGGGATCAAAGCTTGGTCATCATGTTCCAAGATGAAGGTAACAATAAAACTATCTATCAACACAGACCACTCGCTAGTGCCTCTGCGCAACTCTGTTTCCAAGTACCATCTAGTTGGCCCCTTTCCTAATGTGTGAATAAACATATGGACCCATTCAGGTCTTGGTTCTACACCCCACAACTGATTCCACTTGGCCAAATGTTTGCGCGGATCCTCTTTGACAGAATATAAATCCTCCATTTTAATTACTGGGCATTCAAACTGCAGCTTCATCATGCACAAAAATTCTTCCCAGTTTCCCATATTCTCCTTATGTTTTTTCCACCATCTTGCTGTAGTAGCACGCAAACCAAGATCCAAAGCATGGAATGTTTTTTCTTCAGGTATGAATCGTTCCATCTCTCCTATGAACATGTTTACACCAGTTGAGCCATTTTAATGTGGTAAATATCCTACCTTATATGTTATACAACATAGAGCATGGATCACACGATTACAGTGCAACGCAGACACCTCATGCAGTCGGTTTTGCCAATTCTCTAGTTCTTCATCAGAGTTTGAAAAGCAAGAACTATCCTTCTCCCATTTAAGATTCCCATCTGTTGGTTGATTAATCCAGTCCTCCTTGTGAAAAGTTAGCTTGTAGATTTGATTGATCTCGTCTTCAGTGTGCATTGGTTTAGTATACCTTTGGCCTTTTGCAGGATCTAGAGGAATGATTACCTCAACTCCATTTCTCTAAAATTACATTCTTATTCTCTTCAGATTGATAACACCATCCATGTCAATAGCCCAATCCAATCCTAGCAGCATAGGATAGGGATCAGTATCATCTAAAATCTATACGACTTCAAAGTCTTCTAACGCCTTAACACCTTCTATATTGACCACAACTCTTGAAAACCTTCCCAAAGGAATTATCTTTTTCTGATTGGCCATGCGCAGTTGGATAGTAGACCATTCTAGCTTTGGCTCTAACATGCGCTGCCATGTTTTTTTAGGTATAACATTAGCATCTCATCCCCGATCCAAAATTACTTGGTCCATTTAATAAGCACCAATCAGCGCAGTCATACGCATCTCTCTACCCGTCCTCCTCTTTTTCTTATAGATTTTATTGACTTCTTGATGTTCTACCATGGGTTGTTATTTTTCTGCACAATTATATATTAATGCCTACAAATTTTCAACAACCTTCTTGTTGTGCAACAACTTTATGCATGCTTGTAAAAATGGCTTAATCTCTTCTTCTCCTCCTGCTTTCTTTAGTGTTCTACCACTTGTTGAAGTACCTTCGTCTGCAAATTATTTCCTTGCTTCAATAAAGGTCTCTTTTGCGCGTTGAAGATTGAAGCCTTCTTTGTTTGTAGGTGCTTTTCGGATTCATACATAAATGGAAGGTTTCTTTCCCTTATCTTCATTGGTAGATACACCACTCTTGGTAAGTACATTGACACAAGGATATTCTTCACGAGTTTCTACGCAAACCATCTGAAGATTTTGTGCTAGAGTCTTCTTTTCCTGCATTTTAGCAATCAGAATAGGACTATCTTCTATAACATGATCAAATTGTCTATAGTAACTATAGGATTGGCGCGCTGGATTCAGACAGTTGCGCGCATAATGACTAGCATCACCAAGTTATAACAAATCACTTTTCCTCTTCCTCGACCAGCTGGTCCAACTCCTTAGCCTCTTCCTCTGCCTTGGAATCCTCCACGCCTAGAAGGGAATGCTGGTTATGTAGGCTCAACATGTATTCGTTATATCTCTACTTTATCCAACATCATATCATAAGTACGATAATTATTCTCATCATGCCCTAATGATGAACAAAACTTTCAAAATAACTACTTCAATTCATGCTGATATTTTCCAATCCTTGCGAAAGAATCTGTGTCATGTAGTCCAACAATTTGACATATAGTTCACCATACTCGATTCTTCAAAGGACTAGGACCTCCAGCATTCAGATAGTTGTTGAAAACAAGATACTGGTCTTTATGGTGCCCAGAAGCTTTGCATTTTATACACCATACCCGTTTGCATACCTCCTTGCCTTTGTCTTTGCACAAACTTTGAATTTCAGATGCATTGCTTCTAGCTGACTCTGAATCTAGTGAGTTCCCAACATAATAGTTGTTGGGGTAGCCTCTAGTTTCATTGCAACTTCTACAACCGCAGCTTGTGTGGCAATATTTTTTTGACCTAATGGTTGGTGCAAATGTGGGAGCAACATAGAAATGAACCATTCTTTATGTTGAGTATCATCAATCACAAATCCATCATCTCTGATGGTGTGCTTCAACCTTTGATCGACCTCCCATACAGACTCATTAGGTTCCTGACAAATATCTTTCATTTCTATCACCAGCTGCGTGTATGAATTAGGTTTCTTAAACTGCTTTTTTAGGGCTGCTTTAATTTCTTCCAGGGTAGAATTAGGGTTTGCTTGCGCATACCTAATGTACCAGTCTAGCACGCGATCTTGAAATGCAGTTGCTGAGCCTGCCATATGGCCTCAGTTACAAACCAGAAGTGATCCGTGTCCTCATTTCCAATGCCTATGAAGTTAGGTAACTTCGTGGATGCAACCATATCTACTTTAGGGGGAGGTGGAGGTGGAGGTGGAGATGGACTGCGCGGTGGAGTAGGTGATATGTGATGTGAGCTCAGAAGTAGAGTGGATGGAGTGGGAAATAGATTCAAGGGTTTCTGATATGACAAGCTTTCTTCTTCAGAGTCACTTGAGCTAATAGTTTCTAGTTTAGGTTCACTATCAGATCTAGGCTTCAAAGGGCTATAAATGAATTTTTTAGAATATTCGCGGTAAATTCTTCCACTGCATGTAACTAAAACTTTTGTATGCATTCAAGCAGTATGTTCTCACAGACAACCTCGTTCACACAATAGCATTTTCAGTAATAATTTCAATGGGCACAGGAATTTACCTCCAGTGCCTTTGAAAAACATTCTTTCTGCTTCAAAATAGCATACAAACTGGACAATAGAAAATTTAGTCACAAATCCTCCCAAGAGGTGATCGATCCAATGATCTACCACACAAGTGATCTTATTATCAAACTTCTCTACTTTCTAGATCAATTTAGGAGTCCATTCAATGATTACTTCATCCTTTATGCAGTGGTGAAATTCAGCTAAGCATGACAACCACTCCTGTAGTTCGTGTGCAAAGGAACAAAAGAAAATTTAATGCACTTCTATATAAATATACTTATGTACCCACTGTTTTTTAGATAAATTAGTGCTTCTATTCTCCTGTAATGCAAATTGAGGAATATTTCAATCCAACCAATCTTCTAATTCGTTGCATAATGGATGCCACAACATCAAATCTTCCTCAAAATGATGATCTCGATCCCGGAAACGGAACCACTTGTTTGCTTGAGGGGTCCTGAACCAGGTTCGGAGTTTATGGATAAACCAAAAAACCCTCCAACTACTAGCCCTTTCGGTAGTGATCTGCTTGCGCAGACCAAATTCTCACTCGATGCAGTATGGGGGGGTGCTGGAACCAGGTTTCCGCACCCTGAGAGATAAGTTAATGAAGTGGTCCTCATCTAAAACCCAAAGTGACTTATACAGATGTGCACAATACTTTATAATAGAATCACAGAGAATGCACAATTATCAACGGAATAACACAAGAATATTGTTTGCTTCAGCACAGATAAACATAACAGAATAGGAAAAAATCCCATCCAGGTCTTAGCCAATGTAAACACTTAATAATCATGAATAATTATATTATATACCCTTGCACAATCATTAACAAGTAAATAGACAATGCGATCTTAACAGAGCATAAACAGTAAGAAATATAGATGCATAACACAGAGAGCTTTGCCAAAATTGTTCTTCTATTATCTTTCAGATCTGACAACATATCAATTGTTCGTTCCAAAAACGTTACAAACCCTTCCATACACATCCAGTGGATTCCACACACAGCCAGGACTAGGTATCCGCGCACACGACCAATAGGAGCCTCTTAACCCAACCCAAAAACCCTTACAGATGCATAAACTATCAGAACATCAACATCTCATAACACATATATCAATAACTACTTAGCTTAGACGCATTATACGTATTTATATACTCCCATCGCGCAGATATTATTGTCTCAAACCATGGTTTGAGGCCCACAGTTAACATTTAAGCCCAATTACATCCAAAATTGGGGCTAAAATATCCTTGACTTCATTTGTGCAGCGCGCACATACAAAAATGAAAAAAGTGTCTTTGGAACTTGTGCCTCAGGGGACCCCGCTCCAACAAGAAGCTTGCAAAATGCACATGCATCATCTTCCTCATAAGGTACATAAACACTATTTGAACCATTACCACAAATTGGTTTCATTTTAGAGGTGTCTTTTGCTGTCACGAGAGTGGAAATCTCAGCAACGTGTTCCTCAAGCACATGCTACAACTGAAGGCGGATATGCTTCTTCTCCTCTTCAACTATTTTTATCATTCTTCTCAATTCAAATTTATCCATATGAAGATCCAAATTCATCTCCTCTAGCTCTTGGAGACTCTTGTTGCCCATTATTGCAACTTGGTTAGACTAGGATATGATACCAATTGATTTGAAAATGTATGAGGTCTCTTCCTAAAAATAGTGATCTCTCTTTTGACGCTTTGAAAGGAAAAATGGGTCGTAACAAAAAAAATTGTTTTCCAAAAGGTCTCTTCAAGTTATGATTTAGTTTTCACATGTAACTTAAGTATAAGCAACATAAAATCACATAAATCATACAAGAATTCATGAAGAGCACATGTAATATTCCAAAATTAGCTTGCAACTAATTGGAATATTAAAGTTTTTTTTTGTCACTTAGATAGGTGAATAAGTGGGTAGGGAGACCCATAAATCTCTTTATAAAGAATAAAACCACTTCTCATGTGAAAGTGGATCATCATTTCAGCTAAATAAATTACACTTAAGTGTGAACAGGGGTTAAAGCATGTGGACTAGGTCAATGTTGACCAAATCAACAACATTGTTATGGAGCTAGCGGAGGTTTATTAGAGGATAGCGCAAGTGTATACATGAGAGTAACTTCTTTAATGAGTGGGACCTAGGGCGAGGAAGCTCACCAAGCATAAAAGGAAGAGGATGGCAGCATAAGAAGAGATGGATTTGTATTATTGATTTTGATCTTTTTAGATCTGGATTTGTCATGTGACATATCTATGCATGATTTTTATATTTAGCAGGGTTTGTAGTGTTGTTTAGCACAAGGGTGTTTCCAAGCGGAAATCCCACCCTCATCCTTAGGGGACTTAGAGTGCCTACCCAGGAGAGGTTTTCTTGAGCATCATTTCCACTATCTGTAATTTAGCCAAGCTTCAGTCTTCATCTACAGTGCAGTCTATTTCACATTTGCATTGTGTTGCAGGGGTGTAGAAGTGGAGGGTTGTAAACTCAATTTCTGAGATAGTTTTCCATTGGAGGGATCATCCTTTCATCTAGGAGGCTTGTGAGGAGGTTCTCAGGGCTTCATTTCATTATTTGGAAGGAGTCCAAGTAGCTATCATTAGCTACATCAGAGCTTCGCTCAAGGACTGTGTTATTTCAAATAGTAGTTGTAGCAGTGGGTTTATTGCCCTAGTTGGAGGAGTTGTATTTCCTTTGTTGGGATCAACCCTTCAATTAGGAGATCTATTGGAGGAGGATCAGACATCTCATATATAAGATCAGCCACCTCCTATTAGTGATTTAGTTGCAGTGATTATTCAACCCTAGGGCGAAATCTTCTATTCTTGTATATTGAGTATTTCCGAAAACATTTTCTGGGTTGTCTTGGAAATCTGTTTTGGAGAATGGATATCTATTCTTAACAATTTTGGAGCATTGTATCAGCAATAATATATATTTCTATCTTTGAGTTGTTACTCTCTCATAGACAACACAGTTTTAGCATTCCTGTGTTTCATGTATTAACAACATTTCAGATTTAGTTGTATGCTTTCATGGGAGGCTTGTTTGCTCAACTTGAGTGATCATTTCCTCAAGAATTTGTACCTATTTTGCTGTTATAATCATAATGGAATGGTTCTATGGTTTTCTCTTGTTTTTATCTATTGGTATTTCTCCATAATTCCAGTTTTATATCTTGTATTGCTGCTCTCCAAATTTTGGGATATTACATTGGTATCAGAGCATAATCTTGGGTCAGCTTGTCTACTTTAGGCAATATGTCACCTAAAGAGGCTTCTCATAGAAAGGAGAAGATCTACAGAAGAGATGGAGGCAAGACTCCACTATTAGGAGAAATGAAAGGGAAGGAATTCTCAAGACTTCTTCTTCAAACTATGTAGGGCATTAATAGAGACATAAAAGAGATAAGGATGGATACATATAGAGATTCTCCAAGAGGGCTTGTAAAGAAAGAAAGATCCAGTTCTTCACATTATGGGTGTGAGCATTCAGCTTCACCATCAGATCTACAATGTGGTACCATGCCTACATTATTAGCAAGAGAAGAAGAGGAGGGAGGTACACCAAAGGAGGGGACTCTTGGTGACTATCTCCAAGAATATGAATCTCAGTCTAGAAGATTCAAGGAGCATCTAAACTTCCAAGGGTTTTGTCAAATCAAAGAAAATTGAAGACCCAATAACCATAATAGAAGAAGAGGGTGCATGAAAAACCCTTTAGGTAGATTCTTTCTACCTACTTTTGATGGGTCACCCAAGGGCACAACTAAGGCTTGGGTAAAGAAGCTAGACACATATTTTCAGCTGCATCAAGTTTCAGAAGAGGAGGCCATTAGAGTAGCAGTGTTGCACTTGAAGGTAAGGCTTATGCTTGGTATTTTTATGAATCTTCTTCATTGAATCATGCAAAGTTCACTAGGAGGTTAGTGAAAATATTTGATCAAAAACATTCTGAAACTTCCTTGGGTGAGCTAGCCAAACCCAAGAAATCAGAACCTTTGCATGAGTTGGAAGGATTCAAGAAACCAAATCCATTTCAGAATATTGTTGAGGGGGTTAAATATTTGCAAAATTCTTTGCCAAGGGAAAAAGCCCCACTTCAGCAAGAACTTTCTTCTCAAAAAGAAGAAATGAGGATTCCTCCTTCAGGAGGGGATCAAGACAAAGGGTCTCTTAATGATGAGGTATTCTCCAACGATGGGGAGAAGGAAGAGGAAGAGATGGAAAGAGCCTCCAGTGCTATAGCAGTAGGAGATCCACCACCAATTGGAGATGGAGATGAATCAATTGCTTCAACTAGAGGAGCTCTTGTATCTTTGCAAGAATTTCTAAAGGATCTCACATATGAAGATCAAGAGCATCATGTGTCTATGTTGATAGGCATTGAGACTAAACAACGGAGGAAGCGTGTTCCAACTTTTACCATAGTTGTGAGGACATACACTATGATAGATCATTTCTGTGTGATTAAGAATCTTTACACAAATATGACCTTGGGTGTGCATGAGTTTATTATACTGGAGAAAGGCACCTTAGAATTTGAGATCTTACAGAAGGTAGGAGAAGGTGAGAAGGATGGCCAACATCAAGTGATTGGGAGCATACACACCCATCCATTTTAGGAGATTTATGCAGAGAACTAGGAGGATGATTTGCGCAGTGAGAGCAGAGACAAATCAGTCCACTCACATGTACAACCTGCTCTAGGCCTTGATGTTTCATTGCATGGAGTCATTCCACCAGGGAGACCCCCTGATTGGAATATGATCAAAGAGTTCTCTCAACATGGTGCATAATTGGTAGATTTGGATAAGGAAGGAGCCTTGGGAGGAGCTAGCACAACGCAAAGGGCCTTTGATGGGTTCAAAGGAGGGATGAGAAATTTTCTGATATGGACATTGCCATCTTCCACTCAACTATTTGCAATGAAAGATGATGATTAAGGAATCTGTGATGGCATAAGCATGGTTTCAAAGGGCTACTCCATAGCCTTGGAGCAGAAAATTATACTTCCACACATGAGGAAGATTTCTGAATATGACAAGAGGTTATTGACACTCTTGCATGCATTGGCCAAACTATGGAAGTTTTGGATGGGCAATACCTTCCAAGAGGAGGTTGACCTCCATGTACTTCAATCTTGTCTTGGGCAAGATCAGCTGCAAGGGAGGCAACAAAAGTGGGGTAGCAGTATTCCAACATTTGGCTTTGGCATTGAGCATGTCAAAGAGGAGAGATATGATGTGACAGGTGCTTCATTTCAGATTTCAACAACGTTGTCATTGTTGGGGAGCATAGATCCATATTGGGAGTCCCAATTATTGGTGGAGTATTCCAAGAAACTATTCACATGTAAGGTTCCTGATGGGAAAGTGATAGATGGGAGATATAGAGTGGTTGATGGAGTCATTTATTTCCCTGATCAAATCTACTTGACTAGAGACTCCAAGCTGAAGGAGGATATTCTACATGCAGCATATGAGGCACTCTTTTCAGGACATTTAGACTTCATTGAGTCTTATTACACCATCATGGAGGGATTCTATTGGGAGGATCTCAAAGAATATGCGCTCCAACATATAAGGAGATATGTAGCTTGTTGGATGTATGAGGAGGAAAGCAACCACCTTTCAAGGCTGTGACAATCACTTCCCTTTTTGATGGAGAGATGGGAAGGCTCATCCATGGACCTCTTTACCAACTTTCCTACAATATATGGTAATGATTGTGTCTTGATGCTTATTGATCAACTAACCATGTGTGATCAATTCTTTAGCATACATTTGCAACACATTTCTCCACAAGAGAGAAACCCTCTCTTTGGATTTCATGGTCCTTTTGGGACTACATTTAGTGATGGGATTGGCCACTTTCTAGAGGACTTTGGGCAAGACTTGTTTTTCTTGGCTCATATTCAGTTAACACCTAATGTCCTTTACTATTTTCAAGATTTTGAGAAGCTTATGGAAGCAAGAAAGTGGTTGGATGGCCACTTATAATATCATGACTTGAGATAGCTAGAAGCAGAACAACGTTGGTCTCACTTGAGGGAATATTGTCACCATCCAGCATGTTATATGATACTTAGTCCATTTTTCTTTTGGAGCCCTTATGGTGATGACATTCTATTCACTGTATGTGGGATGGATTGGGCAAGAGAGGTTCCTGGAACAAAAGAGTGGAATCATGATAGTCCAGGTACCTTTTGGCTTCCTAAGGACTATATTATTGCAGCCCAAGATTAGAAGCTCCATATTTTTCATAAATGGAGAGAGAGACAACGTGAGTTGAACAACTTGATCTCTCATTTTCAGCCATGCATCCCCTATACATTGCAAAAGAAGGGGATTGGTGAGTTTTTCTATGAGCTACCAAGGATTGGTCACTTTTTTTGGATGATAGCATGGATATTGGAGTTTCTCATTAGGATTGAGGCACCCGACATTTACCATCTCTCATGCCTTGAGGAGGCCAATGGAAAACATATGATTTTTTCCATATATCTCCCACTTCTTCATGATGAGAGCTATTTTTTTTATCTACAAAAGGATAACTTATATGCTTGGGAGGAGCCATTAGGAGACATATCCATTAGAGGTTTTGCAGTATCCTTGCAGTTGCTTGAGGACAAGTAACATTTTGGAGGGGAGGACTGTAATATTCCAAAATTAGCTTGCAACTAATTGGAATATTAAAGTTTTGTTTTGTCACTTAGATAGGTGAATAAGTGGGTAGGGAGACCCATAAAACTCTTTATAAATAATAAAACCACTTGTCATGTGAAAATGGATCATCATTTTAACTAAATAAAGCACCCTTAGGCATGAACAGGGGCTAAAGCATGTGAACTAGGTCAATTTTGACCAAATCAACATCATTTTTATGGAGCTAGTGGAGGTTTATTGGAGGACAATGTAGTCATTAAGGAGGAGTGTATGCATGAGAGTAACTCCTTTAATGAGTGGGTGTTGGGAAGGTAAATCCTCTCTGTGGACAGAGACGATCCCTCTAGCCCTAGAGTGGGTCTAGCAACAAAGGGAAAAGCTAAAGTGTAGGTTCCTAATTACTGAATGAAAAGGACATGGTAGATTGACCTACCTGGAGTCCAGCGTTGTCGTCGCTGTAGTGGTGGTGGCCTTTTGATCTCTGCTTCAATGGGTCACAATCCTTCTGCAACAATGATCAGATACTTGCACTAAGATCAAAATACAAGACAATGATTTCATTCATAATCAAATAAAAAGTCAAGGAGGGTTAAGCATATTGCATTAAACAAACCATATTAACACAAGATGGGAACCAGGCAATAGTCATGTATATATATAAATAGAAGAAAGAGTTACAACCGGAGCCTTGATGTCGCAGCCTCCTTCAGCGGGGTTCAGTCGAAGTGCATCTTGAAGGATCGTCAGGGAGTTCGGATGGGGTGAGGACACAAGCCTAATCTCTCTCTCGACAAAAGGTCTCTTCCTCTATTTTATCTCTCTAGAAATATTCAGGAATTATCTTCAGCTATTCAGTTATAATATGTTCAGCTAGTGCATCAATGAAAGATAGATTTATTTATAAAGGGAGAGGAGGAGGTTGGGATCCCTACAATAGTGGAAGGGAGGCCTTATCCTTTGGGAGGTTTCCCAAAAAGGTGGAAACAAGAGGCCAAAGGAGAGAGTCCATGGTTATTCAGTTGAACCACTCCAGTTGACTCGTCCACAAAGTTGTTAGGATAGAAACTTCGCCTCTATATTTAAAAAACATTCCATAAACAGTTTGGTGCAGGTAATGCACTAGGACAGAGTGCCAATGGGCACGGGGCCCAGTGTTAATCTTCCTCATTGGCATGAGGGCATAACGGTAGACTAGCGCCGAGGAAAAAACATGTGTTTCTGATGATCTGCTCATGGAATTTTCAACATAAGGAATGTTTTCCTCATGGAAAGGGATGCAATGATGGTCTTTGCAAGGCATGACACTTCTTATTAGTCACATAAATTATCCTCCAATGTTTGGGATGGGGATTGCAGGGACAGTGACAAAATGCTATGTAACAGATGCCCCGTAAAGAATGAGTTTCGAGAGAGAGGGAGGGGTGAAATGATTTACGAGAACGCATTCGAACAAAACACCACTGTCGGAAGACCTGAAATTATAATTACAACTGATATATTTGATACATGAATATGTGGTATGGGCGCAGCCATCCATAATAGAGTGTATATAAACTAAGATCCGAGGTATGGATGCAACCATCCAGAAGTAATGATCAACAAATAGACTCAGGTATGGTCGCAACCATCCAATCAAAAGAGTCATGCAATAAGTCATGATAAAATTGAATATCCCACAGCTTGGGTCTTATCAGACAAAACCCAGGGTCTTGCACTCCATCTCGACCTGAAAAAGTACAAATTCAAGCATGAGAATATGTGAGCTGAAGTCAAACATGCAAGAAAATCACCTGATTACCAACCAATGATGAAAGATGTTAACAAGAATGAGAGAAACCACCAATAATAACAATGGCTCTCAAGGTACAACATGTACAATCCATGGAATGTGAACAGTGATCTAGTGTCAAACACCCGTAGAATCACTCGATCAAAGACAAATTATGTAGACCCGTCGTCAAATGCGAAGAACCTGCCATTGAGGCATATAGGCTCCAAGGTACTGGAAAGGAGTCTCTAGATCAACTTCCTGGATAATGAGTTAGAGTCGACAGGAAGAGATCAAGTCGAAGGAGTGCCATAATGTTTCCCACACCATCGACATGAGACAGAGTAACATGATGATAGTGAATCATGACTAACAGAGAATCAGAGGGAGGTTGAATACTGCAAAGGCAAAATTATCTTGAACACATCAACGACACGACTTTGGATTTGGCAGAATTTGACATCAAGGGATCTGAGGTCATGGTGATGTGGCAAAGAACATATGAGAGGTAAAAATAGATTACCCAAACCCATAGAGGCAAAAAATGACGAAATGAGATGTCCCCAACCCGACATGAATGCAGCCGAGTGTCATGTTCAAGAGCGACATACATCCAACACAACTAAAAATTGGTTCCATTTTCCCCCACCATTTCTGGCGAGTACCCCAATATATTTTTTTTAAAAAAAGCTTGAGGGGGATAACATATGCTTGCAATGTAAGTTTTTCCTTTGGAAAAATCCATCTTAGTACATTTTACGAGACCTAGGAAGGAGGAACTCAGGTAATTTCATGATGGCGATTTCCGATGTCATCAGGTTTTAAGGAGCCTGACAAAGGAATAACTCGATGTCTTATCATGTTTAGAGAGTTTGAAAGGAAGCAGAAAAGAAAACTCCATCAAGTCCCTTTTCATAAATAGTCCCTCAGATCTGAAAAGGTAGAAATCAACATCTGAAAGAACCTCTTAGTCGTGATAGGCTAAGGTATTCCTTTTTAGTAAATAATCTATCCCAACCCGAAAAAGGGGTAAACGTATACTGGGTAGATATCATTTCGTAGCCATTTAACAAGCTTAAAATGAGAAGAGTCTCGAAAATATTTTTAGTTTTAGAGAGTTAAAAAAGAGCTGAAAGATGACTCCAGCAGTGACTTTTTCATGTTTTTACCGAGTCCGAAAAAAGTATAAAATATAACTCATTACTTCATCGCTATCTCATTAAAAACTTGTCGATGCACAAGAGACAAACGTAAAACCCATTTCTCGAAATAACATAGTGAAATAATCGAAAAATATGTCTTAAAACCTAATTAGGGTTTCAAAAAGTTATAAAATGCCAAAAATGGCAAAAAATAATTACTTTTCACTTTTACCTCTTGTGGAGAAATAGTTACTCTTTTTTCACTGTGATTTTACGGCGACGATAGCGGGAAATCCGACAGAACAATCTCGAATCTGTCAGTTCCAGGTAAGGTCTGACATCCTTCCCTGCATTTTAATTCCTCTTTCATTACCTACAACCCCAAATTTTGAATTTTGTGGGGCGATTTGTAAAAAATAGGGCACGACAGTTGGCACGAGTATCAGGCACGGACTCATGCCAATCGCCCAAATTTTTGAACTGGGCGCGCCCATTGGTGCGACTATTTCTAAAAAATTCGCGCCAACCATGCAAACCATTTTATCTTGTAAATTCAAGCAAATAAGCCCAATTTCTCAAATCAAGGGCCTTGAATTTGGCGAATGAGGTTCATATGAACATGTTTGCAGGTGTGAAGTGGTAAAATGGTGATTGAGTGGAAGGAACAGAAACACAGTGAAGAAGATGAGCTTGCCATGGAAAATGAGAGATGCATAGAAGCTCTCAGAGACTGTTGACTGAAAAAATTCTTCATGACATCGTGCCTTAGAGCTCAACTGGAGCTACTGCAATACTTAATTAGTATCTAGGACGAGGATCAGTAAAAGTTCATTCTTCGTGATCAGGAACTCAAGATTGATGTTTTAGAAATTTATTTCATTACCGGACTGTCGCGGAGGGGAGGAACACCAATCTTGACTGGCACTCGGCCCACCATGGAGAAAATGAGCATGGTAATTGACAGGGTATGTCTAGGGGCACGGAAAGGATCAGGAAGCAGGAAAGTGGATATCCAGACTATCCCAGATTTGGCACTAAAGGTAGTGCTACACACCATCACACGAGCTGCGGGATCGCAGGCACTACACGAAGCAACAAAGACACAGCTACTTCTTGTTATATATTTTTTGACACCGACCATCTACAACTGGGCAGAGGCAATGAAAATCAACATGAAGCGTCAACTGACAAAGTGAAAGAAAACCAAATTGAAGCAGTTTGGCTATGGTCCATTCTGGTATCGTTCTTCTTGGAACGACTACCAATATTCCAGTGACAGAGGTGATAGTTCTGAGACCACCAGCATAGGAGCCACGGATGGCTCAATGGGCAACTCTGATGCCAAGGTCAGGGGGTAGTCAACAGATGTCCTAGAGATCAAAGTTATTTGATTGGCTCCGCTGACAACTAATTTTCATGGAGGATTGGCCCTACTCTGGCATAGATTTCATTGGTGATCTGGATCTCCCACTCCCAGAAGGAGAGGATTGGGATGAAGCACTCGGTAAGACTCATTTTTTATTTTCACGAGTATTATGATTTTTTTGTTATGTATGTTCTGACATTAGATCGATGTGTTTGCATATGTTGGCCCAGAGAGACCTGAAGGTATGTCTCCGATAGCAAGGCGAATCCCTCGCGACTTTGATATTTCCCATCATGGTGAGGGGGGCGAGGAGGAGGAGATCGTGCACAACTTGGAGGGAATCACCCGTGGGGTCCCAGACTATGTGCGATTCGACGATGTTACTCGTGCATACCAAAGACACACTGTAGGGGTGTCAAACTGGGTTCACCGCTTGCTGAGGCGGCTTGTATGGGCAGTGACATGCTATCATGAGCATCATGCCGATTAGACACCTATGTTTTGTTTCTGCATATTTTGAGAGACATGATGTCTCAGGATGTAACAGAAACACACATATTTTTTTGAACTTATGATGCACATTGATGCAAACATTCGATATATATATATATATATATATATATATATATATATATATATATATATATATATATATATATATATACATCTATTTTCCTATATGGATCTTTTTCATGTGATGATGATTTTACAGATTACGCAAATGTCTATCTAATAAAATTTTAGCCACTGTATCAGTCAATGCATTCATTCCCCTAGGAATATGTTGATATGTGATATAATCAAAATTTCTTTCCAGCAAACAAACATGTAAATACAACCCTAAAATGTGAGGGTTTCTAACTGAATAAGGCCCATTAAGTTGAAGAACGACAAGATGTGAATCTAGATTTACAACCAATGCACGTATGCCAAGGGTAATTGCCTCAGTTAATAACTCAATGACAACACTATATTCAACGACATTGTTTGTAGCTCGTCCTAGACAGATACCTTGCAGATCCATCAACTCACCAACAGGAGCATAAATCACCCAGGTTGCCGAAGACAAGTTTCGGGTACTGCGGGAAGCACCATCCGCGAAACCGAAAAAATGGGTAATAGACATCTACACAATGAGCAACGACCCAATAAGCAGGAAAATGCTCGCAAAGCACACCAAACCGAAAATGTAAAAAAATGAAAAGAACACCTATGTACACAAAACATGCACGAATGACTCATGCATAATATTTTTTGAGATACAACCCATTTCTAGGTTGATCTAGAGGATGACCTTCGTAATCAATGAGCTCATAGGCCCCATTCCGCAACACACATTTAACTATGTTGGGCCCATGCCACATGGGTTGAATTTTTCCTGCCCCCAACTTATCATGAGCTTGGTTGTATAGGAGGACAAGGTCTCCTTCTACGAAGGAGCGAGGGGAAACCACCTGGTCAAAATGAGCTTTGACCCACTTCTTCTATGCCTCGATGACCAAAGCAGCAAAGCAGCGAGTTTCATCCAGCCTTTCTAAGTAGAGAAGACACTCTTCTTCAGGTGAAGTGTTGGGCAGTAATTCAACAACCAACTTGAGCGAAGGTATTTCACACTCAATCGGAAGGGTAGCTTATAGACTGTAAACAAGCTGAAATGGAGTGAATCTGGACGCATCCTTAACTGAGGTTCGGTATGCCCAAAGAGCCGAAAATAACATGAGATGACAGTTGGATTTGTGCATCCCAATCATACGTTGAAGCATGGTGACAAGAAATTTATTCACGGCTTCAACTTGGCCATTAGCCTAAGGATAGTACGGTGTTGAGCTATCGTGATGCAGACCCAACTTGGAAGTCAACTTCGCCACCATATAATTCAAAAAATGGGAACCATGATAGGTAACGATGGCTTGAGGGACACCAAAACTAGAAATGATGTGATTGAATATGAATTGAGCTACTGTCTTACCGTCAGCTGTAAGCGTAGGCATTGTTTCGGCCCATTTGGTGAAGTAGTCAATGGCTACGATAATATAAGCATGCCCCCCTGCCGAGTGAGGGTTACACGTCATAAAATCGATGCCCCACTTCGCAAAGGGACCAACGGTAATGACAAGGTGGAGATGTGTATGTGGCGCATGCATCTTGCACTAATAGATCTGAAATCATGAAATTTTTAGACAACGACAATGCAGTCCTTGAAGACGGAGGGCCAGAAATACCCAGCATGAAGAATCTTCTATGTAGTGGCATAACCAGACATGTGACCACCACAGGCGCCACTGTGACAATCATTCAGGGCTTTCTCAGCCTCCTCGAGAGACAAACACCGACAGAGAATGGAATCAACTCCAATGCGGTAGAGTGTATCTCCAACTATACAATAAGGTTGTGATTGATGATGGATGCATCGGCGAGCATCATTCGTCAACTCAGATCTAAAGGTAGAAGTATGAAGATATACGATGATATCACCATACCAAGGATCGAGGGTGCTAATCAGAAAAAGTGTATCGTCTGGAATGCTTTCCTCGGAACCAGACGGAGTAGAGTCAGAAGGGATGGAACAGATCAGGTCGGCAAATACTAATGATTTCTTCGACTTGGCAGTAGTAAATTCCAAATCAAACTTCTAGAGGATGACAATCCATTTCGAGTACTTTCCCCCCAGCAATTATTGAGACAATATATAGGTCATGGGGTTGCATTCGGAAATCACAGTCATAGTACGCAACATAATGTAATGATGAAAATATTGAACTGCTTGAACAGAAGCCAATGCTAACTTCTCGACATGGGCATAGCGTGTTTCAATATCGAGAAGGTTACGAGAGAGGTAGTAGATAACATGCTCGTCATCGTCATCATCGTCTTGCACCAAAACCATGGAAATCATGCTGAAAGTGGTGGCTAAATAGAGGGAAAAACCACGATGATAGTTCGGAGGACGTAACATAGGAGCGTTGACAAGAAACATCTTTAGTGCATCAAAATACTTCTGGGAAATTTCATCCCAAAGGTATGAAACACCTTGCTTTAATAATCGTGTGAATCCTTTAGCCACTTCGGCATAGTTAGGTATAAAACGACGCAAAAAATTAGCCTTCCCTTGCAGACTCTGTAGCTGATGTAGTCAGGATAGAGAGGGGAGATTAATAATAGCCTCAACTTTTAGTAGATCAAGGCAAATTCCATCTTTCGAAACAATAAACCCCAAGAGTCTACCGGAATAAATGCAGAAGACACATTTGTGCGGATTTAACTGGATATTATAGCGTCGACAACGAAGGAGTATCTGACGAATATGGTCCGGGTGGTCCTTACGTTTAGATGAATGAGCCGGAAGGTCATCCAGATAAGGCTGAATGATGTGCTTAATATCATGAAAAGCATAGGACATCGCTCACTGGAAAGTGGCCCCAACATTTTTCAAGCCAAAAGGGAGCTTTTCGTATACGAAAGTAACTCATGGACAGATGAAGGCAGTCTTATGTTGATCAGTGGGGAGGATGTTAATCTGGTTATAGCCAGAAAAGCCGTCCATGAGGGAAAAAATCTCACTCCCCACACAGTCATCAATGATTTGATCAATAAAGGGAGTAGGATAATTATCCTTAGGATAGGCCCGATTTATGTCACGATAATCAACACAGACCCGAATAGTACCCTATTTATTATCTACAGGGACAATGTTGGATACCAATTCTGTCAAGGGAATCGGATAGATGAAACTTGCTTTGAGAAGTTTTTCAACTTCACCCTTAATGGCGGCAACCTTTCTAGGGTGCACAGGACGAAGGCACTGACGAACAGGCTTCGAATTAGGGTAGGTAGGAATCTCATGCACCACTATACTAGGATCAATGTCAGGCATCTCTTTGTAATACCATGCAAAGACGTCACAAAACTCGCGGAAAAGGCTAGTATAAACCTGAAATTCATCAGAAGAGTAGGTGACCTTGATATGGATGTTCTCGACAATTCTTGGTTTAACAAAAATTTCGATAGGCATTTTTTTGCGTGATATTACTCAAATTACCCTCCGTAAAAACTTCATGTGTTAGAATAGGTGTTTGAAGTGGAGGAGAAGGCACCTGAGTTGAAAACCTCTCAAGACACATAGACATGGCCCCGAGGCCAGCCATGAACGAAGAACAATGATGACTATCATCCCACGGAGGATCCTCGAGAGACAGAGTTTCCATGATGGCTTCATCGGAGGGAAATATCTATTTCAAGGGATCGGGCGAATCCAAATCGCCGAGCCAAGGGGATTGAGAATAAGTGTCAAGAGACATGCTCAAAGGAGCATGATTAGAAGGCGCAGGCTCTGAAGCTGAAATGAGTTCACAATAGTCAATGTCGATCAGACTTAACGACATCGAATGTCGGTCAGACTTAATGACATCGAATCTCTGAAAGAATCAATCTGTTCAGGCGAAGGGATGATCCATGGGTCGTCAGACCAAGAGATCATATTAATATGAACAGTGTTGGGTGGAGGAAGAGGAAAAATACCCATGAGGGCAGGATCTTTGAAGAGACCCGGCCCTACACTCTCGTAGGGAGTTGGAATTTGATCCACATACAGAACGTTGTTCTTAGAAGAAGAAGTGAAGAACGAAAATTGATCAACAGTAACAATCTTTCCTTCATGCGGGAATTTCAAAACATGAAAGAGAGTGGACGGAACGCATAGCATGGCGTGAGTCCAACTACAACAGAGGAGAAGATTGTAATTGAGCTTGGTGTCAACTACTTCAACCTTCACATTGACTATCTTCCCTTCTAATGTAATTGGAAAACTAGCGAGAACACCAAGAGGTTTAGATTCCCTTCTATCAAATTCTTCAAGGGCATTTGGTGATGAATTCAGAGTTGGAGAACCAATGGTTTTCCAGCAAGTAGATGACATGACGCACGTAGATGCACCCTCATCCACATTCACTCGATGGATATTTAGACCATTAATACCAACTTGTATGATGAGTGTAATTTGGTGCGAGAGTCGCGGGATGAGATTCTCCAAGTCAAAAGTGAGAAGGAAAAAATCAACAGGAACAACCCCGCTGATCACAGATAACAAAGCCTTCCAATGAGATAGACAACTCTGAAGTACTTCGAATGTAGACATTGTAGATGGTGCCTGAGCTAGATCCTCAACAATACTGTAATGTTGAGCAGCACGGGCGTTGGGATTATAAGAAGACTTACGGATTACACCTTTGGAAAGTGGCCATACAACAGGCTCAGTACTAAGCCTTTCAATCTCAAGAGGGCTAGAAGCAGGAGGAGGAGGAGGAACATCATCGATATCCTTCCCTACTGCCTGACACGATCCAATATAATCTTTCGACCAAGTAGCAATAAAAATGGATGCAGAACTATTCATCATGAAAACATGAGAACCAAATGGGGCAGAGGACTGAGGTTTCTCTACCATCTGGGTCTATTGTGATGGGAAAGGTTCTTTAATAACAACCGTAGTTCCCTGGGTGCCTTTGAGAAATCTACTTACTTCGGCCCGTCAAAGACAGTCCTTGGTGTAGTTCTCTTCATCAAAAATCAAACAAGGGTACTTCGGCTTACGTTGTGAACCATCATCAGCACGAGGTTTAGCCAAATCATGTTTCGGGGTATCAGCTTTGGCCTTAACTTTACCCTTGTTTTTCCCCTTGGAAGTTTTATTCGTCGGATTGGTCTGAACGAAATTGACTTCCGCGGTAGAACCAGAATTCGAGGTAGGCTGAGAAGTAGTATCATTGGAAGGATTAGACTTTTGCTTCCTAGGATTGGAAGATGAAGACTTCCAAGAAGTTTGAGATATGGAACCGATGATACCGTCAAAAAATGGCATCGCCGGTGCTTTGGAAGTTCCAGGTCTAGTAAAATTAGGCAAGATATCATACAACGTGCCAGACTGAGAGTACATAAGGTCAAGGTATTGGGCACGAGAAATGACTTGTTCTTCAGTTACACATGCCCCCATAGCTCTGTCTTTAGCGATTTGATTGACAAATGAGGTATTGAACCAATCAGTTAGAAGCTGATCAGGAATGTCAAACTTGATCAAGCGACGAAAATGCCTCCATTCATGAATATGATCTGAGATATGAGTAGCTCGGTCCTGTTTCAAGGATGTGAGGAGGTGTGTCCCGGTCTCATAATGAACCGATAATTGAAAATGTGTAATAAATGCCATAGCTAAAGAGTTGAAATCTTGAAAAATGCCACGAGATAATTCAATGTACCACTTTGCAGCGGCACCAGTAAGAGTCCGTTGGAAAAGACGAAGTCAGATGGAATCGTCGACCCAAGAGTTACAGGAACACCACAAATGGTAGGTCATAACATGCGCTTAGGGATCTTCTTTGGACTTGCCCTCAAACTTAGGACAATCACTAGGAATATTGTTCGGAACTAGAGGCTAATACGGGTTATGAAGAATTGGATCGTTTGTTAACTTTGACACATCTGATAGTTCCAAATTAGCTAGAAATGGTAATTGAGGATTAAAAGGCATCGATGGTCATTGATAAGGACCGGTGTTAACATTCCACCCAGGTTGAGAGAAATTCTGCCCCCATATGTTTTGTCCCGAAGGATTCTGACCATAGGGGTTATAAGCCTGATAGTTTTTCACATACTGGGGTTGAGGACCAAGATACTGATTCTGAGCATACCATTGAGGTCCTTGTTGAGAAACGTATGGATTCTGTTGTGGAATGTAAGCATTTCCATGCGGTGGATTATACACCATCTATGATTGATTTTGAGGGTAATAAGTGAAACCTTGGGGCGTACTATATACCACCTAATATTGAACTTGAGGAGGGTAAGTAGCGCCTTGAGGTTGAGTAGGTGGACCCTGCTGAGCAGGTTGAACGGGTTGAACCAGCTGTTGGGCTGGTTGAACGGGTTGAACCGGCTACTGAGCGGGTTGAGTAGGTTGAATCGGCTCCTAAGGCTGAGCAGGATGTCCCTACAGAGTAGGTTGGCCTGGATATTGAGGGCCACCAGGTTGCCCTCATGGAAGAGGTTGGCCCGATGGTTGTGATGGACCAGGTTGTCCCTGATAACCAGGTTGACCCGAAGTAGGACTATAGGGTTGTCCTTGTTGCACAAAGTTCTGGCCTTGCTAAATGTAAGGCTGCTGCTATTGTACAAGAGGTTTTCCCTGTGGTGGATACATTCCCCCCCAGGAACGTAAGACGCTCCTGGTTTATATTGCTATTGAGGCTGACCAGAAGGACCGTAGGGTTGCTGGACCGAAGGTTGCCCCTGTAAGGGTTGTCCTTTCGGACCATAAGGATGTCCCTTTGGGGTCAAAGGTTGTCCCTGTAAGGGTTTTCCTTGTATACCTGAGGTTTGTCCTTGTATCAATGGCCCTTGATGAGGAACAATCTGATAGGGATCTGTTGGAGGCAGATAAACAACTTGATTTGGATCGATAGGAAGAAAATATACAGGATTACCGTAGACATCATAGTGATACAGAGGATTGACAGGAGCTTGGGGCTGTTGAGAACTCTGAGAGTTATGTTACTGAACAACCAACAGATACTCTTCAAAAGTAAGACCGCCAGGAATAGCAGCGGAAGTCGTAGCCACACTAGAAGCAGGTGTGGTCTCCGCAGCGCGAGGTTGTGATTTACCTGGGCCGGGATTGATAGGCCATGTAGGATTAAGAAAGATAGACCTGTGAGTGTGAGAAGATCCTGAAGAATGATGTGTAACAACCGATGTAGACAAAGCCACACAGACGGTAGGTTGAACTCGGACAAATGTAACGACAACCGACGAACTAGATGTTAAAGGCGACATTCCTAATGAAGGAAGGACCAAACTCCTAGGAGGAGTTGATGTACTCGACTGTGCTATGGATGCAACACCAGAAATATTCTGACTCAAAATCCGATAATCGGGTGGAATTTACATCGATTGAGGATAATATTGACTACAAACACGTGGGAGATATTCCGGGAAAAGTTGATATTCCCTTGTAGAAACAGGAAATATTTCACTGTCAAATGGACTCGAAGAATCCATATCTTACGAAGCCGTAAGATAGTCGAAAATATGATGAGGACTGGGAGGTATAGCAGCGACTATAAATGGTGGACCCGAAGTAAGAGAAGGGAATTCTTCCTCACTCTGAAAACCAGAACAAGCACCCTGAGGAGGCCAATTGAATTCAACTGAATCTTCAGGAGGAGATCGGGTAGCAAGAGGCAAGACAGTTGGGAGAATAGGCTGTGAAAATTCGACATACCTAGTGGACTGTGGGGTTTCGAAAGAAACGTCAGGAAAAGAACTACCACTAGAAGGAAATGAAGAAGATGACGAAATTGGTGGTTCCGCCAGTGTGACAATATTTCAACATAGGAAGGAGAATGAGAAAGCCAATTTAGGGATTAAATATCAAATTCTAAGGAAGTACAAAAAAAAATCCAAGTAGAAAACTTTTAATGGGCGTGTGATCGTGGGTAATTAATTTTACGACACTGGAACAAAACTTTGTTTTTTCATGTTTTAAGAGTCGAGAAAAAGACAAAAGATGACTCTAGTCACTTTCAATTTTAAACAAGCGTGAAAGGACAAGTGCTCGATGATATCTTCTCTTTTTAAGGAGTCACGAAAATATCTAAATGACTACTCAGGTAATCTAAGCAAGAGGGTGTACCAAGTTTCCGTGACCTTCCATATACACCTTGGTGATCAAATGAAAGAGAAATGACCAAGGACTTAACGTATGTGCAGGTAGTCTCCCCGAATTCTGTGTTTGTTGTATCATGGTTATAGGGCAGCAGACTCGGCTTACTATGGATAAAGGATTTGAACCTATAGGGGTCTCCCTTTATATACGCGATGGTACAGAGAGCACAAGTCCATACTAGCACTGT
Organism: Pinus albicaulis; assembly: GCA_034641835.2. NCBI lineage: Eukaryota > Viridiplantae > Streptophyta > Pinopsida > Pinales > Pinaceae > Pinus > Pinus albicaulis. The sequence continues at coordinate 37,590,043 of CM076581.1, read as the reverse complement.
CTAAAGCCAGATGGCGAACGACAGCTACTAGGTTTAACGACGCTGGAACACATCTCTAGCCTAGAATACTAAAATGTTTGTGTTAGGTTCCAATGCTTCCTTAGGTTAATTGAGTGAATTTTGTAGTTGATATTGAATTAATGTTTCAGTTCAAGGCCCTATCGAATTTTGATCTCAAAATCCTAGATGCTTGCTATACGCAAAAGAACACCATTTCCATTCAATGAATGCTAACTAAGAGAAGGATAGAGATCTTTCGGAAAGAAGCAAACAATGAAATCATACAAAGAAGTCCCCTAATGCATCTAATACAACCTAAACAAAAAGCGAAAAACTCTTTCCTAGTTCATCAATCACTAGTTATGCAAAAGAACTTTTCATTTCCGATGCAAACGAAAGAATGCAATTTTTTGATTTTTTAATGAATGAAGCATACAATTCACTAATTATATTAAAAACAAAGCAAACACTAGTTTTGAGTATTATGAATGTAGAGATCTAAATTGAATGATTCAAAAGAAATAGAAACAAAAACGCACTCAAACCAATGATGCACTCTTTCAAACAAAGAGAAAACTTTCAAAATGACCCAAACAAGCAATGTGATCTATGCTCAAAATAGTGAGATGGAAAGTCAAACAAAAACCAAAGGGATCATTCAATAGACCAAAAACTCAAAGGGATCAAGAAAGACGAAAGCAACCGATCAGGGAATTGAATTGAAAAAAAAAGGACTCGAACTTCAATCAAAAGGTTCAATGAGTGAAAGGCACCTAGAAACCCTAGGGCTACTGAACTGCACTGATTAGAGAATGGAAAAATGACTGAGAAGAGAAAGCCTATAGCAGTCAAAACAACTCCAAAAAGACTGATTGCAAAGCAAGAAACATGCCATAGTCAATCACAACTGACCAAAAACTCATCAAAAGGGTCAAACCAATTCCTATAGGATTCGGCGTGACTATGAGGCAGTAATCCGCGCCAAACAGAGGTTGGCGCTACTCCAACAAAAGAAACCAGCGCCAATTGGAAACTCGCGCCAAGCCGGATAAATATGGGAGGAGGGAAGAACCAGTGAGCATAGGTCAATCGTGACACTCTAGAGCTGAACAGGAGGATTCCAGACAATCAGACAAACCAAAAAATATAGACAAGCAAGTAAATGACTGAATTCGCACGGGAAACGAAACAACAAACTCACATTGATCCCCAGTGGAGTCTCCAATTTGTTAGGAAAATAAATCCTCTTTGCGGGCTGAGACGATCCCTCTAGCCCTAGAGTGGGTCTAGCAACAAAGGGACAAGATAAAGTGTAGGTTCCTAATTACTGAATGAAAAGGACAGGGTAGATTGACCTAACTGAAGTCCAACGATGTCGTCGCTGTAGTGGTGATGGCCTTTTGATCTCTGCTTCGAAGGGTCATAATCCTTCTGCAACAATGCTCGGATACCTGGATGAAGATCAGCAAACAAGAGCAACATACAAGGCAATAATTTCATTCATAATCAAATAAGTACCATTCAAGGAGGGTTAAGCATATTGCATTAAACAAACCATATTAACACAAGATTGGAACCAGACAATAGTCATGTATATATATAAATAGAAAAAAGAGTTACAACTGGAGCCTTGACATCACAGCCTCCTTCTGCGGGGTTCAGTTGAAGCGCGTCTCGAAGGATCATCGGGGAATTCAGACAGGGTGAGGACACAAGCCTAATCTCTCTCTCGACAAAAGGTCTCTTCCTCTGTTTTATCTCTCTATCAATATTTAGGAATTCTCTTCAGCTATTCAGCTATAATATGTTCAGCTAGTGCATTAATGAAAGATATATTTATTTATAGAGGGAGAGGAGGAGGTTGGGATCCCTACAATAGTGGAAAGGAGGCCTTATCCTTTGTGATGTTTCCCCAAAAGGTGGAAACAAGAGGCCAAAGGAGGGAGTTCGTGGTTATTTAGTCGAACCACTCTAGTTGACTCGTCCATGAAGTTGTTAGGATAGAAACTTCACCTCTATATTTAAAAAACATTCCATAAACAACTTTGCATTGGTAATGTACTGGTACAGAGTGCCAATGGGTGCGGGGCCTAGTGTTAATCTTCCTCATTGGCGTGAGGGCATAATAGTTGACTAGCGCCAAGGAAAATGTTAGAAAATTATATATTACGGAGCAATGAAACACATAAAATATGCGGAAAATAAAAGCACACAAAACACATAAAACCAGAGAGACACAGATATATGTGGTTCACCCAGTTTGGGCTACGTCCACCCCGAACAGCCAGTCCTTCCTTTCTATTATCCAGGAAAATGAAGAGACAAAACCTATAGTAGATCCGCTGTAATATCCTCTGTTCTCTCTCACAGTCTCCCTGTCTGTTTCCTGCTCAGAGAATACACATGTAATATAGAACCACAATAAAATGCCCTCATACAAAGAGAGGGGTTGCCTTCTAGGGAAAAAAACCCTAAACTAAACATAACTTTTACCGTCAGATCATCCACCTAATGAACGACCCAGATTGACTAGAAATTACTATACTTTTACAAGGCAATTTTACATCTTTTTTTAGCTTCGGGGGCGCTGCCCTCGAAACCCCTCGCCAGGGGGGGGCTCCATAAAGTCGTTGCCGCCCCTCCTGGACCCCCCACAGAAGCAATTAATTTATGGGCGACGTTGCCACCCCATTTAAGGTACAGGGGTCCAATGTTGTGATACAAAGTAAACAAGTTAATCAGGCTCCACACCCAACAATCTCCCACTTGGAGAATGATTGTAGCAACTCCACCGCTGCTTCATTTGATGGACAATGAATCCTCTTTGGACCTGGCTGTTTCTCATCTTCATCGTCATCCTTGAAGACCAATTGAAACTGAGCACATTCTCAGTTTCTCCCTAGTTACAAATTTTGTTAGCATATTTGCAGGATTCTGGCTAGTGTGTATCTTTTCCAGCTTCAACTCTCCATCTTCCAATACTGACCGTATGAAATGGTACTTGAGATGTATGTGTTTAGTCCTGGAATGAAATGCTGAGTTCTTTGCAAGATGAATGGCACCTTGGCTATCACTGTATAACGTGCCCATATCATGCTTCTTACCCAATTCACCCATAAACCTTTGTAACCAAATCATTTCTTTACTAGCCTCTGTAGCAGCAACATACTCTGCTTCTGTTGTTGAAAGTGCAACAACACTTTGGATTTTTGAAACTCAACTGACAGTTGTTCCACCTACAGTAAATACATATCCTGTAGTGCTCCTCCTGTTATCTCTGTCACCTGCCATATCTGCATCAACATATCCCTGTAGAGCAATGTTTGAACCACCAAAGAATAATTCTTGATTTGTGGTACCTCTCAAATATCTGAGAATCCATTTTACTGCCATCCAATGTTCTTTTCCTGGATTGTTCATGTACCTGCTTACAACTCCCACTGCATGTGCAATATCAGGCCTTGTGCAGACCATTGCATACATTAAGCTTCCAACTATTGATGCATATGGAACTTTAGACATATAGTCCATTTCTTCTTGGGTCTTGGGGCACATCTCCTTACTAAGTTTGAAATGGCTAGCAAAAGGTGTACTAACTGGTTTTACATTCTGCATATTAAATCTTTTCAACACCTTTTCTATGTACTCATTCTGAGACAGTGTTAATTTGCGATTTTTCCTGTCTCTAGTTATCCTCATACCAAGGATTTGTTTTGCAGCTCCCAAATCCTTCATTGCAAATGAATTTGCCAATTTTTGTTTGAGCACATTTATTTCCTACATGTTAGACCCTGCAACAAGCATGTCATCTACATACAATAACAATATAATATAGCTACCATCATTTTTCTTTTTCAGATAAACACAATGATCAGAGTGACATCTAGTATAACCTTGTTCAGACATAAACTTGTCAAATTTTAGATACCACTGCCTTGGAGCCTGCTTTAAGCCATACAAGCTCTTCTTTAACCTGCACACCAATTTTTCTTTCCCTTTTACCTCATATCCTTCTGGTTGCTGCATGTATATCTCTTCCTCCAAATCTCCATGGAGAAATGTTGTCTTTACATCTAACTGTTCAAGAGGCAAGTCTTCCACGTCAACAAGAGACTTAAAAATGAAGTGCTATGATTAAAGTCATTTTAAACAACAGAGAAAACATTTCATCAAAATCAATACCTTTCTTCATGGGGTAAACTCTTCATCAGCAAGTCTAGCTTTCTAGACCGTTTTCCTCCATCTTCTTCCTCTCCTTCTGCCTATAAACCCATTTATTCTCGCAATGCAACTTTTACTCAGGAAACTCACTCAAGTCCCAAGTCTAGTTATATTGCTGACCATCTTTCTTCTGTACATAGTTCTCACTTCTTCCGTTTCAACTCCGTACTGCTTCTTCTTCTTCATAACATTCGAGTTCACCAGAATTAGTCAAAAATAAATAATATAATGAAGCAGAGTATCGTTTAGGGGGTCTACCTATCCTTATAGATCTTCTAAGACCACTTTCAGGTGTTTGAGGTGCCTGTTGCTGTTGTGGTGATTGCTGCTGCTGTGGTTGTTGATTATTATTATTTTCAAGCACCTTTACTTTTTCAGTTATCTCATCAAGAACTGTGTATTCCTTGCTTTCTTTTTCTTGTTTCTTTTCCTGCAACTGATTCTTATACAAGACCTTTTCATTGAATATTACATCTCCGCCCCTAATGATTTTGTGATTTTCATAATCATATAAGTGATAACCAAAATCATTAACACCATATCCATTAAAGGTACATTTCTTTGATTTTGCCTCAAGATTTGTTCTATTTTCTTTATTAATATGGACAAAGGCCTCACAAGCAAAAGGCTTTAAAAAAGAGTAGTTTACCTTTTTACCTATCCATGCTTCCTCTAGAATACCACCATCCAAGGAACTTGAAGGCCCTCTGTTTATTAGATAAACAAAAATATCTACAGCATCTGCCCAAAATTGTAAAGGCAATCCTGCATGCAATCTCATGCACCTTGCACGCTCCATGATTGTTCTGTTCATCCTTTCTGACACACCATTTTCTTGTGGTGTTCTTGGAACTGTATTCTCTCTACGAATTCCATGCTTTGAATAGTACCTATAAAACTCTTTGCTGCAATATTCACCTCCATTGTTTGATCTGAGACACTTCAACTTCTTTCCTGTCTCAATTTCAACCAAAGCTTTCCATTTCTTGAAAGTATCAAATACATTAGATTTATTTTGAATATAATAAATCCAAGTTTTTCTAGTTGCTTCATCAATAAACGTAACATAATAGCAAGAGCCACCAAGAGATGATACCTGAGCAGGTCCCCATACATCTGTATGTACAAGCTCCAATTTTTCACTCTTCTTTTCTTTTCCAACTCTAAGAAATCTGACTCTCTTTTGTTTTCCATAAATTCAATTTTCACAAAAATCCACATCAACATTTTTCAAACCTGGCAACAAATTTCTTGAGTGAAGAATCTTCATCCCCTTCTCACTCATGTGTCCCAGCCTATGATGCCATAATGCTGCATCTGCTCCTTTGGAAGTTAAAGCATTAATAGAATTAGAAATACCATTGCATAAATACAATGTACCAACCTTTTCGCCTTTTGCTATTACCAGGACTCCTTTGGTGACCTTCCAAGTTTTAACCGTGAAAGTTGTCACACAACCTTCACCGCCTAACTGCCCTCTTGAAATCAGATTTTTCTTTAGATCTGGAACATGCCTTACCTCCTTTAGTAGCCATTGGTTTCCATTCTGTTGTTTTACAAGAACTTTACCCATTCCAACAATTTTACAAGGTTTATCATCACCCAAACGAACTTGTCCAAAATCTCCTTGAACATAGTCATGAAAATATTTCTTATCAGGTGGCATGGAATGAAGCCCCTGAATCTACAACCCAAGAATCAGTAACATTTTCGAAAGAAAGAATCAAAGCATCTTGTAACACATCACCTGTCACATTTGCTTCATGATTGTTTTCTTTTTGTGTGTCTCCTTCTTTTCCCTTCCGAGATCTACAGTCTTTCTTTAGGTGTCCTTTCTTTCCGCAATTCCAGCACACTATCCCCGATCTGGACTTGGATCTGATCCGGACTTGGATCCGCCTTTTCTTGATGTACTGCGATATCTTGAGCTTTTTCCTCTTCTTCTCATTCTTCTTCCCCAGACTCGCACTCAAAAGGTCAGATGTCTCACCTGTTTTTTTCCGTCGCATTTCCTCGCTATAGACAGTACCGACAACATCATCAAACTTTAAAGGCTGACCAGAGATAAGTTACTAATGGCCATTACTAAACCATTCCAACTTTCCGGTAATGAGCACAAGAATAACAGCTCTCTAACTCATCATCAAAGTTTACCCCGCGTAATCCTAACTCAACTGCATCGTATTGGGAAATCATTAAAATGGTTCCAGAACAGATTCACCTTGACATCTTCTATACAATGAACGTTGTTAAGAACACTTAATTGAACAGGATTTTTCATATAGTTTCGCCAACATCTACATCAAACCCTCTGTTGTTGTTTCCTTCGAAATATTGAAGGCGAATGATGCTGCAAGGCACAACCGTACTCTTCCGAGTGCCTTTCTATCAAGAATGTTCCATTTCGCATCTGTCATGGCCGCCGGCTTCTTTGTTTTCTGCTCAATGGTAGGTACAAATCTTTCTGATACAGATAATCTTCCATCTGCATCTTTCACAGCGGGAAGTTTTGGCCGTTAAATTTCTCGACCCTAAACTTACCATCTTCCGCCATTTCTCCCACTCGAACCAGGAACCCTTCTTTCTTGTGAGTTTATCAGCCAAATATGCCTTCGGCTCTGATACCAATTGTTAGAAAATTATATATTACGGAGCAATGCAACACATAAAATATGTGGAAAATACAAGCACACAAAACACATAAAACCAAAGAGACACAGATATATGTGGTTCACCCAGTTTGGGCTACGTCCACCCCGAACAACCAGTCCTTCCTTTCTATTATCCAACAAAATGAAGAGACAAAACCTACAGCAGATCCGCTATAATATCCTCTGTTCTCTCTCATAGTCTCCCTATCTGTTTCCCGCTCAGAGAATACACATGTAATACATAGCCGCAATACAATGCCCTCATACAAAGAGAGGGGTTGCCTTCTAGGGCAAAAAACCCTAAACTAAGCATAACTTCTACCGTCAGATCATCCGCCTAATGAACAACCTAGATTGACTAGAAATTACTATACTTTTACAAGGCAATTTTATATCTGTTTTTAGCTTCGGGGGCACTGCCCCTGAAACCCCTCGCCAGGGGGGGCTCCATAAAGTCATTTCCGCCCCCCCTGGACCCCCCACGGCAACAATTAATTTACGGGCGGCGTTTCCGCCCCATTTAAGGTACAGGGGTCCAATGTTGTGATACAAAGTAAACAAGTTAATCAGGCTCCACACCCAACAGAAAAAACATGTGTTTCTGATGATCTACTCAGGGAATTGTCAACAGAAGGAATTTTTTCCTCATGGAAAGGGATGCAGTGATGGTATTTGCAAGGCGTGACACTTCTTATTAGTCACATAAATGATCCTCCAATGTGTGGGAATGGGATTGCAGGGACAGTGACAAAATGCTGTGTAACAGTGGGACCAAGCGTGAGGAAGCTCACCAAGAATAAAAGGAAGAGGATGGCAGCATTAGAAGAGATGGATTTGTATTATTGATTTTTATCTTTTTAGATCTGTATTTGTCATGTGAAATATCTATGCATGCTTTTGTTGTTTAGTAGGGTCTGTAGTGCTATTTAGCACAAGGGTGTTTCTGAGCAGAAATCCCACCCTCATCCTCGGGGGACTTAGAGTACCTACTCAGGAGAGGTTTTATTGAGCATCATTTCCACTATCTAACATTTGGCCAAGCTTCAATCTTCATCTACAACACAATCTATTTCATATTTGTGTTGTGTTGCAGGGGTGTAGCAGTGGAGGGTTGTAAAACCCTATTTTTGAACTAGTTTTCCATTGGAGGGATCATCCTTTCATCCAGGAGGCTTGTGAGGAAGTTCTCAGGGCTTCATTTCATTATTTGGTAGGAGGCAAAGTAGCTATCATCAGCTATAGCATAGTTCCCCTCAAGGACTATGTTATTTCAGAGAGCAACTGTAGCAGTGGGTTTATTGCCCTAGTTGGAGGAGTTGTCTTTCCTGTGTGGAGATCAGCCCTTCATTTAGGAGATCTATTTGAGGAGGATCAACCATCTCATATATCAAATCAGCCACCTCCTATCAATGATTCAGTTGTAGTGATTATTTGGCCCGAGGGCCAAATCTGCTATTCTTGTATATTGAGTATTTCTGGAAACCTTTTTTGGGTTGTCTTGGAAATTTGTTTTGGCTCATAGATCTCTAGTCTTAGCACTTCTGTTACTCTCTCATAGACAACACAATTTTAACATTCCTGTATTTCTTGTATTAACAACATTTTAGATTTAGGTGTATGCTTTCATGGGAGGCTTGTTCGCCCAACTTGAGTGATCATTTCCTCAAGACTTTGTACCTATTTTTCTGTTATAATCATAATGGAATGGCTCTATGGTTGTCTCATGTTTTGATATATTGATACAGTTTTATATATTGTATTGTTTCTCTCCCAATTTTGGGATATTACAGTGGTATCAGAGCATAATCTTGGCTTAGCCTGTGTATTTCAGCCAATATGTCATCTAAAGAGGCTTCTCATAGAAAGGAGAAGATCTACAGAAGAGATGGAGGAAAGACTCCACTATTAGGAGAAATGAAAGGGAAGGAGTTCTCAAGACTTCTTCTTCAAAATATGTAGGGAATTAACAAAGACATCAAAGAGATGAGTATGGAGAGATATAGGGATTCTCCAAGAGGGCTTGTACATAAAGAAAGCTCCAGTTCTTCACATTATGGGTGTGAGCATTCAACTTCACCATTAGATCTACAATGTGGTACCATGCCTACATTCTTAGCAAGAGAAGCAGAGGAGGGAGGTACACCAAAGGAGGAGACTCTTGGTGACTATCTCCAAGAATATGAATCTCAGTCTAGAAGATTCAAGGAGTGACTAAACTTCCAAGGGTTTTGTCAAATCAAATAAAATAGAAGACCCAGTAACCACAATAGAAGAAGAGGGTGCATGTAGCACACTTTGGGTAGATTCTTTCTACCTACTTTTGATGGGTCACCCAAGTTCACAACTAAGGCTTGGGTAAAGAAGCTTATAATATATTTTCAGCTGCATAAAGTTTCAGAAGAGGAGGCCATTAGAGTAGCAGTGTTGCGCCTTGAAGGTAAGGCTTATGCTTGGTGGCTTTATGAATCTTCTTCATTGGATCATGCAAATATATCTACTTATGCAAAGTTCACTAGGAGGTTAGCGAAAAGATTTGATCAAAAAAATTCTAAAACTTCCTTGGGTGAGCTAGCCAAACCCAAGAAATCATAACCTTTGCATGAGTTGGAAGGATTCATGAAACCAACTCCATTTCAGAATATTGTTGAGGGGGTTAAAGATTTGAAAAATGTTTTTCCAAAGGAAAAAGCCCCACTTCAGGAAGAACTTTCTTCTAAAAAAGAAGACATGAGGATTCCTCCTTCAAGAGGGGATCAAGAAAAAGGGTATCTTAATGATGAGTTATTGTCCAATGATGAGGAGAAGGAAGAGGAAGTGCTAGAAAGAGCCTCCAACGCTGTAAAAGAAGGAGGAGATCCATCACTATTTGGAGATGGAGATGAAGAAATTTCTTCAACTAGATGAGCTCTTGTATCTTTGCAAGAAGTTCCAAAGGATCTCACATATGAAGATCAAGAGAAGCATGTGTCTATGTTGATAAGCAGTGAGACCAAACAATGGATGAAGTGTGTTCCAGCATTTACCACAGTTGTGAGGACAACCACTATGATAGATGACTTCTTTATGATTAAGACTCTTGACACCAATATGACCTTGGGTGTGCATGAGTTTATTACATTAGAGAAAGACACCTTAGACTGTGAGATATTGTAGGAGGTAGGAGAAGGTGAGAAAGATGGCCAGCATCAAGTGATTGGGAACATACATACCCATCCATTTCAGGAGATTTATGTAGAAAAGTAGGAGGATGATTTTCGCAGTGAGAGCAGAGACAAATAATTCCACTCACATGTACATCCTGCTCTAGGCCTTGATGTTTCATTGCATGGAGCATTCCACCAGGGAGACCCCCTGATTGGAAGATGATCAAAGATTTCTCTCAAAATGGTGCACCATTGGTAGATTTGGCTAAGGAAGGAGCCTTGGGAGGAGCTAGCACATCGGAGAGGGGCCTTGGAACAATTAAATTTCCCAATAACCCATGTGTGTGAAAAATCAGGCCTCATGGTCTATGTGGTCGTGGGCTAGGTCTTAACACCCGCTCCTGCTGATGTAGCACCTTGAATTCTGGCATGTGGTCATCTAGTGCTCCACAGGGCTAAGGGTTGGGCCAACGGCCTGCCCTAACTGTTAGAGCCCCTTAATTGTTGTGCACAGGGTCCTGTGGAAGACCATATGGCCTGGGCCTCGCCCCCTTCACTAGCTCCTTCCACCGAGCACCTCACCACAGTTCTGTGGCACCCAAGTGAGGTGGACCTGGAGCTTCTCCCAAGCCCTTTCTCCATTGGCGCCTTCCCAGATACGCCTGTGGTCTCATGGTCGGTTGTGACTAGGGGTCGGTGTTACACAACATTTTGTCACCACCCCTGCAATCCCCATCCCACGCATTGAAGGACCATTTCTGTGACTTATGTGAAGTGTCATGCTTTGCAAAAAGTGTCATTGCATCCCTTGCCATGAGAAAAAAATTTCCTTTATTGACTATTCCTGGTACAGACCAACAAAAACACATGGTTTTTGGTCAGCACTGGCAGGAAGTTATGGCCTCACGCCAATATGAAAATTTATCACTAGGCCACACGCCCATTGGTGCTCTGTCTCAGTGGACTACCCGCGTCGAGCTGTTTTTGGAAAGTTTTTTAAATATAAAAGCGAAGTTTCCATGCTAACTACTTCGTGAGCGAGTCAGCTTGGGTTGTTCGACTGAATAACGTCGAGCACCTTCCTTTGAATTATTGTTCCTCCTTTTTGGGCAACCTCCCAAAGGATAAGTCCTCCCTTCCACCATATGAGGGATCCCAACCTCCTCCTCTCCTTCTATAAATACATCTCTCTCACATAGATGCAGCTAGCTAAAAGGGTTGATAGATGAACATTTTGGAGAATAGTTGAAGCAGTATAATATAGCTGATGTGAGATAGAGCAGAGAGAGAGAGACCCTTGTCAAGAGAGAGTCTAGGTTGATTGCCTCTCCATGTCCAATCCCCCAACGAATGCTTGAGATGGGTTGGAATGAGCCCATTGAAGGAGGCTGCGACGTCAAGGCTCCGGTTGTAATATCTTTCTTTCTCTCAATGAATACATGACTGATGTTTTGGTTCCCATCTTGTGTTGATGTCATTTATCTTACGCAATGCGTTTAATTCTCCTTGACTAATTAGGTAGTTATGAATGCAAATATCATCTTTTATGAGGCTTTTGTCCTGTGATCTTTGTGCAGGCACCCAAGTACCATTGTTGAAGGATCGCGACATGTTGGGGAAAAGATCAGGAGACCGCTGCCACAGCTACGACGACCGCGTTGGAACTAAGGTAGGGTATCTATCTCGACTTATTTAATTCATTAACTAGGAAGCGACGCATTAGCATGTTCTCTTGCTGCTAGACCCACCATAGGGCTAGAGGGATCGCCTCTGTCCGCAGAGGGTATTTACCTACACAACAGTCAGGGCTAGTCCCCGAGCCCCATAACCTTTCTGCATTGCGATCATATGTTGTTGAATGACCAAGGGCCGGGGATGGCAGCCCGACCCCTCCTCCCAACTGTAGAGTTAATAAAATTCATAGAAACATTTTCACCTATGGTTAACAAGAACCACCGTGAGTCCTAGTTGTAAGGCGTTGTAGTGTTGAATAGGAGGTCGGGGGTTAGAATCCTCTTGGGCTTCTGGATGACCATACCAAAATTTTATTGCACATGGGGCTGCCACGTCTTAGCCCATGAATGGGCCATGTGGCACCATCCTATTGGTCTACACAAAAACCTATAAACCAATAACATTTGACCAAAAACTGATGAACTAGAAATTTCCACTTGTCAACACCTGGTTGGTCTGTACCTACATAGTCACCCTGGGTGATGTCAGTAGTATGGAAGCCTAGTAAGCAACCTCCTCATTTTTTAGTTGTTGGGCCAAACGATCAGAACACGATAACTTGAGCATACGGTGCTGGATTGAGGTGAAACAAATGCCGTTGGATTTAGAACAATGAGCACTTCGACTTGACGCGGGTTTCAAGGATTGTTTGGAAATTTTATTTTTAAGCTAAAATTTGATCACCTAATGAGGAAAAGGTGGATTCATTTTGAATTTTGACTTGCAAGACTCCTTATGGACCAATGCTCGATAGCTATGCATATCTCTATGATTATTTTCTCCTATGAATGTGAATCGTGATTATGGAAATCCTCTATCGCTCCAACCCTATCCACTTCTATTTTTCCAGTTTTGGCTCGCAAACCTCCTTGTCCCAATGCTCGGTGGTTGTGGCATTATCTACTATTATTGGGTTTTACCCTAGCCATTTCTATTTTCTCGATTTTGGCTTGTAGGCCTCTTTGAGTCTCAATACTTTGTGGCTATGGCTATCTCTATGTTATTTTTATCCTATCCTCTTGATTGTTGAAGCCATGTATCACTTCAACCCTAGTCACTTTTATTTTTGTATTTTTTGCTAGCATGCCTCCTTCTGGCCTAATGCTCGGCAACCATGATTATTTTCACAATTTTCCTATGCTCGTGATTATGGAAGTCCTCCACATATACAACTCTAGCCACTTTTGTCTCTCAATTTTTGGCTCATGGGCCTCCTTGCGACCCAATGCTCGATGATTATGATGATCTCTAAAATTATTTTCTCATATGATCATTATTTTGAAATTTCTTCATCACTCCAACCTTATCCTCTCATATCTCTTTAGTTTTGGCTTGCAGGTGTTGGGGTTCCCATGTTTTGGCCAGATTGGCAAGACCAAAAGATGAGACAACATCAGAACCACTTTCAAACCTCAGGATCTAGCCCTCCTGGGTCCAGAGAGTGATCTCTCTATATAAGCAAAGGTTTTATGTCTTTGAAGCTCAAAGTTAAGATATTAGGCTAGCTATAGGCACAAGTTTGTTTGTTTGATTTTTGTTTGGTTGTTGGGAATCAGGAAAGAAGGGTTCAATATAAGACAAGGCTGAGCAAAGAGGATTTTAGGCAAAGGAGGGATGATTCAGGGAACATCAAGACCATTGGGCAATGGAGTCGGGAAAGGGTTTACTTGCTATTCAATATGCAGGCTTTCAGTTGGGCTAGTCATCTAAAGCATTGGATCTTAAAGATGATAGTGTGGCGTGAAATGGTAAGAGAGAAGGTGAAAGCAAGGAAACCTCCAAGGTGACCATTTAGGAATCGGTTCCAGGGACAGGACATGCCATTGGACAACCTGTGATCCAAGACCTAAAAGATTAACTCTTCAGACAAGGAAACATTAAAGATTTAGAACACAAAGTTGAAAACCTGAGATCAGAGAGAGACTTTGAACTCTCAATGCTTTGGCATCCAGCTTAAGGGAACTTAGGAAGGTTCAATTAATTTAAGAGGATCCTAGTAAGACAGAGATAGATTTTAGACTACCAGTATCCCAATTCATTCAATTAAAGCCCAACAAGAACATCTGAGAACAGTTTCATTAATTCATACATCAGCTAGCAGCATATGTTTTGACCACTACACTGGTTAAATTAGTTTGAAAACAATCCTCAGATAACACATACAGTAGAAAACATTGAAGTCAGGGAGAGCAGAAACATAGGGTACCTAACAAGAGTAAATCCTATGCCAGATTTATGATGCGTGCCAGAAGAAATGAAATGAAAAGAACTACAAGGTAAAACAAATACAAAGATAGAAAAACATCACCGCTGCTTTAAATCAGGATCCAAAGAAATGTGCTTGTCATATTAAAGAGCAACACCAGTCAAGTACAACATTACCAATAGCTTGATATTCAGTCTGAAAACATCTTCCTCGGCCTATCTTACAACTTTACATAGAGACTATGTCTCAAAAGAAACAGCTTGCAATTATCAGATATCCGATCAACAAAAACCTTTACAATGAGTTTCTTCATGAATTTTATAGCTGAAAAGAGGCTGAGGAGGTAGATGGAAAACTAAATGCAGCATTAAAACTCAGAAGTGGAAGAGGGCCGAGGACCCATTCTATTTTAAATTCTGGGCATTTATCTTAGGTACTCTTTGGATGAAAGAGTCGTCTTCGTCAGGCTGCAACTTACTCCAGGTATGTCCTTGATGTGCTTGATGTAGTACTCTGCAGCACTTCTGGTGAACTGAAAAAAATGCGGATTGAGGGTTCAGGTCTGCCATACTGTGTAACAAATGCTTCTGATAGCATAGGACTGTTGTCAGGGTAGAAATCTCTTCAGGAACATAGTATAGAATGGAAACTGTATGGGCACTTCATCCTTTCACGGGTAGGAACGTTTTGCTGATGGTGACACTGATACATATTGCTTTATGCGCTCTAAGCCATTCTATGATCTTTCACTGATACTCTTTGCCACTCCATTAATGCCTCTGTTTGCGAAATTGGAACTTTAAATGGCGTCGGGAAGGTTTTACAGAGTTCAACTCTGTTCTTTAATGAGAATCACATCATAATACCTTCCCTACTTCTTTTCATAATTTTAGTCCCTGAAAATGGTCCTTTCCCGCGTTCTGTGACAGAGGAGGCTTTCACCACCTGTAAACCCTACAAAACATGAAAACACGTTAAGAAATCCATGCATGGGATGGGACGCTGTGGATGACACACGGAATGGTGATGGAACTGTGGAGGAATAGTGAACGATGTAGTGGAAGGCTTGCGGAATGGTGGTGCAGCATGGTGGAAACAGTAGGTATGAATGAAAAATGGCGGAAAAAATAGAGAAATGGACCAATTATAGACCCAGGGTGGCGGAGGGCACGTCGTGAAAACCTGGAGGACAGGTGGCACAATACCAAGAAAATGGGAAAAAGCGATGAAAATGGGTGACGTGGAGTGCTGGTGGTGGGACTGGTCAAAGGCGAGGTTGAATTAAATCTGGACCGTTTGATCTCAAAAGGAGATCAACGGTTGAAATTGCATCGGAGGGTGACAGACGGTGGGCCAGGGGTCCTTTTTTCCACGGGCTAACTCCCGAGCATCTTTGTGGCGCGATCACTGTTGGATGGACAACTTCAGATCAGACGGTGTACGTGCATATCGCGTCGGGTCCACGGCCGAACTTTAATGCGCGATCTGGGGTGGTTTTTCAATAGTGCGCGGGGACATGTGTCATGCGGTGAATGGAATCGCTGCGAAATGAAAAATACCGCCCACCTTCCAAAGGCGGTGTGATAGAAACCTCCGGTTTTGAATAGGGCGCGGCACGGGGACCACCGGGGCAGGTGAAATGCAGGCCGTTGATTTGCGGACCATACAGACGGTGGATATGCGATTGGAGCAGTGAACAGGGTGGGCCATAGATGCTAAGGAGTCTGCGACGACCATCCAATCTGTACAGATCGACGGTTTAAAGCGCTCCCGATATCCAATTTCGATAAGCACTTTCTGGGCTAGTGCTTGGTTCTAGCACTGGGTCACGTGGGGAAACGGTTCTGGGGCTGAGCCAAAAGGGGCTAAACCTGAAATGTGAAGAATATGGGTTCTTTGGCCCAATTTAATGTGATTTGGGGCCATAAAGGGGTAACAGTAGAGGGAGGAAAAGGCTATTAAACCAAACAAGGGGTGTGTGAATGGTTTAAGAGGGGCATGGAGATGATTTAGAAGGTTTAGGAAGGGATTTTAGGAATCAGAGGGAAACTTTGAAAAGGGGCAGAGGGTATGAAGATGCTTTCAAGGATGATGTGTTTTCAAGGAAAAATGCATTGCTTTAAGGCTCCGAAAAACAATTTAGCCCCCTGCTTGCTTGACAAAAAATTCATAGGGGGGCTAACAACAGGAATTATTGTGTTCTAGTGCTCAACAGCTATGATAATCTTGATGATCATATGCTCATGATTATAGAAGTCCCCCATCACTCCAATTATGTTTCAGTTGTGTCTGGTCTACTAAAGGATGCAATCAATTAGAGCCTTATTTCCTCGGGGGTGGAGTTTATGTGCATGTGATTGTGGAAATCCTCCATCACTCCAATTGTGTTTTTTAGCTGCATTTTCTTTTCCTGAGGATGCAATCAATTGAGACCTTGTTTACTTAAGATTAGAGGTTGTGTGTTCAAGAGTTGGGTGTGATTTTCTTGAAGAAGCAATGAATTGGAGCCTTGTTTCCTCAAGGGTAGAGGTTATATTTTTTGTGGAACTTGGGGTTTACTCTAATTTTCTTTGGATTTTCAATTCAATGGTGGTGAAAAATAGGGATTTGTAGTGTTCTTTGGTCGAATGGTCCTCTTTTCTATATTTGGTGGTGTATTCTCTTTTTTCAAGGTTTCTAACAACCTTTAGATCTTGGAGGTGGGGATTTGGTGGTTGCCTCAAGAGCTTCGACATAGTTGCATTGTATAGAATTTTACTATCGAGAATTTATGTTCCTATTATTTTTGGAAATCTCTGAGCCAGATATTTACATTTTGGGGACAAGTGGCTATGGATTATTACTGGGCTTTAGATTTATTATGGTTATCAATTCAGTTGTTTTGGAACTTTATCGTTCGATTCACTATCCCATATGTGTGTTGCGGTGATTCGTGTTCGGAGTTGGTAGTATAATTTATGTTGAGTGGATGTGGTAGTGCGAGGAAGTTAGTTGAGGGATTAGACTATACCACACTATTTTTCTAAATAGAGGAGATATTGGTGGATTACTAGTCGAACCCCTATGATTCAAACCATATTTATTCAAAGCTAAATAGCTTCTACACAACATGAATTGGGTTGATGTTAGAGAAAGAAGACAACGGCCAGGCTCTAGAATAAGTGTCATTTGTCACATTAGAGGAAATTTCAGCCTAGAAGTGGCTCCAAAGTAAAAATCAATAAATTTATTAAAAAAATTCCATATAAACAAATTTTTAATATTACTTTACTTTTATCAATGTTCCACAATATTTATTAGCACAAGATTTAATAGTATATATATATATATATATATATATATATATATATATATATATATATATATATATATATATATATATATATATATTATTTGTAATATTTTACTTTTATCGTAATCCCTCAATATATGGCACTTTTATTCAAATAATTTTCTATATATATATATTATATTTAAATTTAAATATATATATATATATATATATATATATATATATATATTTATACTTGTATTTAATTTCCTATATCAATGTTGCACAATACTCCCCCCCCCCCCCAAATCTAGAGGTGAAACCACATCCCATATGAATCCGAAAATAATCCTCCGGTGGAACAACAGATCCAAAAAGTGGATATGTGGTTCTGCCTTTTTCAGTGATTCCTAGAAAATCAGATATGTGGGGGCCTGATTCGCGGTTCCGGGTACCCAATATGTGGATCCGTGGAGGTTCAGGTGTTGATCCACCATGGATCATGAGTGGATCTGGAGACAAGTAGACAGTTTCATGAGGAGCCAGATTTATAATGTTTTTTAAATTTATTTTTTGACTTAAGTTGGGTTGAGGTGGGGTTAAAATGAGTTTATGGTGAGTTAGGGAAAGGAGAGGATGGGGTTAAAAGGTATTTCCCCCTCTCTTTTCCGCATTCTTTCATCTTTGGATAGCTTGTATAAGAGAGCATAAGAGAGCTTGGAGAAGAGAGCTTTGAGGAGAGCTTGGAGGAGTGAAGGAGGAGATAGGTTAAGTGAAGGAAGAGGAGCTTGGAGGAGTAAATAAGGGCTACCATCTACAAGATCTAAACATGTGAGTAAAAACACAAAAATCCCTCATTTTTTTTCATTATTATTTTTATTTTTTCTCCTCCCTCTCCTACTCTTTCACATTCTTTCTTCTTGCTCATTTCGTTGCAGGTTTTCCATCTATATTTATGTAAACCAAAATGGTGTTATTTTGACTTATATGTATCATTCCAATTTTTCTTTCATGATGGTGGTGGGGAATAGGAATATAAGGGAAGAAGAAGAATAGGATAGTGGTCCCCATATGAGTGACCCAATGTATGATGAGGAGGAATGGTTTGAAGAGGAAGGAGATGAAGAGGATGTTGAATGTAAGAGGGAACAATTGCATTGACACCCTTGTGGAATTATATGCAACAAAACTTGAAGGGGGGAGAGTTGGTGAAGGCTACAAGTTTTTGTGCCCTCATGGTTTTAATGGAGAAAAACCATATATAGGTTCATATACCCATGTGAGGAGGCATATTTATGGGATATTGGACAATGATAAAAAAAGAGTCTCGTAGGGATCTCAATTTTCCCTAAGGTTTCAATGGAACAAAGGAGAAAATACGTCCAAATAGAGGATTTTGCATAAAAGAAAAACAAAAAACAAAAAACTCATTCTGAATCAAATGGAAATGCAACCTCTAAATTTGGTAGCTCATCTCCTCATGGTACTTTTGCAACCTCTAAAAATAGAAGAACAATAGTAAATTTCTTTTATTTTGCTGAGAGGGATGATGTGGATGGAAATGTGGTCTAATTTCTTTGTGCTTGTGGTGTACCATTCAATGTTATTTTCTCTCCCTATTGACATGATATGGTTAAGGCCATCAATGAAGCCTCAAAAGGATACAATATCCCCAACTATGAGAAAGATGAATGTTGGTAAAAATATCCCAGTGCAGATGTTCATATGGTTTATTATGGCTAAGGAAATTGGAAAGGCTATGGCTAAGGCATTAAACAAATAAAAAGTATTTTGGCTCATTTTTTATGAAAATAAGGGAAATTAGGAGAAAAGGAAGATGAAAGGTCACATGTTTCATGTGAGAAGGAAAATGAAGGAAAATAGTGGAAAATGAAGAAAATAGAGGCCACTTCTTTAAAAAGGCTTATGAGGATTAGTTGGTACCATTTTTTCAATTCATTTTTGGAGCTCCCTCATTATTCTCTCTCTCTCTCACTCTTGGAAACATAGAGTTTTCTTGGAGCACTTGGGCATTGGAGCAAGAAAGGAAAAGAAAGCAAGAAAGAGCATGATCAAGCAACTATAATAGGATTGTTTGCAGGTATTGATTTGCATATTTGATTCCCTTGCTAGATATATCATGCATGGTATTGCATGTGGTTCTTTTATGTCTTGTCATGGGGTTTTCCTAGCATGACAATGTTTTCAGCCTAGCCTTTCCATTTCCTTATAGCTTTTATTATATGTGTTTCTCATACTTCGTTGGAGCTAGATTTCTGGATAAATTCGAAGCTGAGTGGGGTAGATATCCGAAATTAAAAACACATGGCCTAATGGTCCCTGAACCGGACTGTGGATCACTGTAAATCCACTCAGCTAGTAACCCCTCAGCCATACTGTGGGTTTTGGTAAAATCAGATTGTGTGCCTCGTTGGGCCTAGGAATCCTTGTCGGTGAATGGAACGACATACAGTAAATCCAAGTGGTGGATTGCTCTCCGATGGGCCTAGTAGTCTCGGGATGGGATGTACGGTAAAGCTTGGAGAGTATGTCTCAGCTTAGGGCCTAGTGATCCCTAATTTAAACTATGGATTACAGTAAAGGTTGAGAGCTAGGAGGCACTAAAATTCCTCACGTTATAGGTGGAGAACCCTGGTAGCATTTATGCTTGTTTGGTTATGAGTCCCACATTCATACTTGGAATATGGAACTGGGGTGATTGGCTGAAGAGGGATTTGTATCAGCCAATCTATGGTCGGGTGGAACATGGAAGTCCCATCTCCGGTTGGTTTATTTTTACATTCAGTAATGAATAGCTCACTCCCTTGGTATTTGGTATGAAAATGCATTATTTTATGTATGGATTTTATTGTTGCTGTATCTATTGTATTTCTGTTGTTATTATGCTGGTTATAAACATGTAATTTATTATTCATGATGTATGGATCTCTCCATGGTTTTAATTGCAAATGAATGCACATTGTATCTAGGGTCAAATATATTGTATTGCGGCTAATGATGCAAGTGAGCAATGCTTCTTAGTGTTTCTCAGATAAGTATGAGACCCCTATGTTTAAATATGTTGTTTACACCTGTAGATGCAATGTTTGTGACATGATTAAAGAAATGTCTGTCATGGCTAGGAGGGGTCCAGATGAGTTCCTGATGATGTGATTTCTTACGTACCTTTTTTTTGATGTTATTTTTCATGTCCTAAAGTTTCATGAATTTCTGGGTAGTGACTTGGGATATGGAGTTGAAAATGTGGCACAAATTTCGGAGTTGTAGGCATGTAACTGAACAATTGGGGCCCTGACCACATGCTTGATGTGTAGCGCCTGCGGCTATAGGCTCCCATCCACTAGCTTTCCTTGGCATGCATGTAGCTATGGTCCAAAATGGTCAAAAACTCATCCTTCCTCAGGGCTTAGGGGTCTGGAAGGTTGGGTTACCTCTCGGGGATGTTGTTGATCTGTGTAAGGTGTTTTTATTTTGTTTAGGTCGATTCCACATCCTTAAGGTCATCTAGCATTTTGAATCTCATATTGGTAGCCTCTCATTGCATGTTTACCCTGGTTGGCCGGTTACTTGGGTAGATGTAAGAGGAGGGTGTTACAGAGTGGTATTAGAGCATGGTTCAACCCTTGGACTAAATGGGCGGTGTGTTGGTCATGATTTTGTTGATTTCTTATGTGTTTCTCATACCAATGGTGTATGTGTTTGTTTCATTCATGGGTTGTTTGCCATGGTGGCAGTGGTTTCGCCATGGGAGGACCGATGATGTTGTTGTCAACATGCTGTCATGAGTGTATGATTGATTGTGTGTTGTTTATGCTCATCTATTATCCGTGCACACTATATTACATATTATTACATGTTGAATATGCATTACTTGTTTATGCTATGCCACATATCGATCATGCTTGTGTCTTTTCCATGGATTCTTGTTTATGTGATGTCATATTTTGAACATGCCTTGGTCATTCATACGTGGTTACATGTCGCTTATGCTTGTGTAGGGTCCGTGCTTGTGATGGTGTGTTCTCAAGTTGCATTGGTATGGTTATGCATTAGGTGATGTTGTGTATTTGGTATGTGCATGCATTGATGACTGTAATCTAACTAAAATGATGTTTATGCACTAATATATCATTTGTTACAAGTTTATATGTTTTTATAATTATGTATATACATGTACTGCACTGATTGGTTGATCTTGCAAGTACGTTGGAAGTATCCTCCCCAAATTACTCTAATGTATGTTGGCTTATTTTTATTTGGTTTGGCTGACATATTATGCTTTGCATGAGACATATAAACATGGATAGAAATATGGTAGACTACAAGGACTCTCCCTATGAGTCATATGAGTAGCATGGTGGGAACTCTTCTAATTTAGCAGACACATTGAGAATCCTAATGGAAGAAATAAGGAGTTGTAAGGTAGAAAATGACAGAATCATACATGCACAAGAGAAACAAGCAAAGGTGAATGCAATACTTCTTCAAATCATGTCAGAGTTGTAGTGGCAAGGAACACTTAGGATCAGCCATGGACAGGAGGAAAAAACTAATGGGGCATATGGCAGCAGGTCTCCTGGTAGACACAAGTCATATAGAGTTGATACAGTGAGAGATGATAGGTTTTTGGACACTCTAGATAGGAGTAGTGATGAGTATAGGTACCATTCATGGTCGTCATCGGTATCATGATCGTCATCGGTATCATCCTTATATAAGGAGTTATAGGGGATACTTTCCAAATGAATTTAAGAAATCCAAACCACCTAATTTTGATGGAGACTTGAAGAAAATAGAATATGCAGAGGCTTGGATACTTGAAATGAACAAATTATTTGAGTTGCATGAGTACACAGATAACATGAGGGCCAAAATTTATATCTTCAGTATGAAAGGTAAAGCACACATGTGGTGGGAAGATGTGAAGTGGGTCAGAGACATCAGAACAGAGGACTTGAGTTGGCATGAGTTCAAGAGGATTTTCAGGAATAAGTACTTGTAAGAGAGGTACTATGACAGTAAGTCCAAGGAATTCTATGATCTAAATATGGGTTCAATGATATATGAAGAGTACACAACCAGGTTCCTGGAGAAACTGAGGTATGTTCCATATCTTAAGGACGAGAAGACTAAATTTTAGTGATTTGTCAGTGGTTTTCCATTAGCTTTTAGAGACCGGATTAAGTATGACGAGTCTTAGTCACTTGAGGAATTCATCGGTAAACTGAAGCATTGTTATGAACAATCAAAGTGCAAGAATGAGTCTCAGAGATATGGAAAGGGAAAGACAAATACAAAGGTAAATCGTAGCCTAAGAGAGCAAGGCCTCAGAATACAGATGCGAAAGATAATTTGGCACCCCAGAAGACGTTTAATGCAGCTAGACAGGGACATGGATCACAACAACAGAATATATCACAACAATAGCATGGAGGTAATGGTACGAGACGATTAGAGTGTTGGACATGCGGTGAGGAGCACCTTAGGAGAGATTGTCCACAGAATCAGGGTGGTAGGCCTAAGATATACAGTGCAGAGGAGGCTCATACTGTTGGGGTATTGGGCATAACATCCCTTGTATTTATGCCGCTATGGACAACAGGAAGGAGGAGCGCTAGGAATCTATCAATGATATGGACGATAAATTTTTTTATCAAGTTATTTCTATTTTTATTGATCCTCGATCTAATTATAGATATGTTAGTCCTAACTTGGTGAATAAGTGTGGCTTGAGTAAATAAATGCATGCAAAATCTTGATTAGTGACTTTGG
This sequence comes from Pinus albicaulis, assembly GCA_034641835.2. Taxonomy (NCBI): domain Eukaryota; kingdom Viridiplantae; phylum Streptophyta; class Pinopsida; order Pinales; family Pinaceae; genus Pinus; species Pinus albicaulis. The sequence continues at coordinate 37,567,024 of CM076581.1, read as the reverse complement.
ATATAGGTATGAAGAAAATATTTCATCATTAGGTAAGAGCATGTGTGTTTGAGTTAAATGACATGTATACAATAGTGCACTTGAACATATTATCTTTGGGTTCCTATAGTATGTTATTGGGTATGGATTGGTTATACCTTCACAGGACCAAGGTAGATTGCTATGAAAAAGCTATTGTGTGCTTGGATGACAATGGGGAACCAAGAGTCTTACAGGGAAAGAAGAAAGCCACATTAGTTAGGATGGTGACATCCATGCATGCCAAGCACAATCATACGAAAGTGTTGGGCATGGCCCAACTTGGTCCATTTTGGGTCAAAAGACTCTGCAACTTGAGGAGAAAAGTGCACGAAACATCACATCTAGATCTACCATGCAGAGTTTAGGGGCTTCAGGGTGGGTCGAAGCCCCTTATTTTTTAATGTTTTTTGGGTGTGTTGAAGCCTCGAAATTCGCTGCAGCAACATGGGGGATAAACACCTTGTCCGGACCTTAAATTCATTCATTTTCCATTTGGAATGGTGGTTATGACTGGTTTAACTAGGTCTAGTTACATTCTCTCAATCTCCAATGGCTTAAAATATAACTTTTGTTTACAATGGAGAAGAGATGTAAAATCATTCCTCTTGCTGATCAGGCAAGAAAGTGATCCTTAAGCTAATTTGGGGCTCAGCCAAGCCACAAATAAAGTTTTTCCTTTTTGGGAAGAGGACTTCTAGTAATACAGAATTAAATCTAAATGTAAAATTATTCTAAAATGCAAGCAAAAGGAAAATTATCCTAATCCTATCTCAAATTAGGCAGATATAGATTTAACCCAACCAAGAGCAAGATATTTTAAATGATTGAGATTTAAATATGTCTGGCTTATAATGAATATACAACTAACGAATTATCTCAATTAATTGATATTATATATACCAAAACACATTATGTTCAGAGACCTCTTAACTAAGATAATCAACCAACAACATTTAGGAAGAAGTTAACAAAATGATATTGATTGTTAAATCAATAATTCAAATAATTAAACAATAATATGAGGAAATAGTTCACAACATAACATTTTTTGTTAAATGAATATTAAAAGATAAATTTCTGAGTAAATAGTTACTCAGAAATCATAATTCAACCCATAATCGCAGAGATAAATAATAACATATAATTGAGACACATTACTCATATCGACAATATTGCACAAATATGAATAAAATGATACATTCTTGCTATCATAAAATGAAACTAGCATTTAAAACAATAGTATTAGAAATAAAAATTTATTGAATCCATTTCTCTGGCTCTGGTCTCTAATAGCCCTTTACAATGCTTGAACTTATGTTTTTAAAACTAGAGTTGCAATAGTGCAAACTCCCTTCTCCATACATAATTCAACATGCAAAGGAAAAATTCTCAATAATCCTTAGATCTGAGTTTTATCTCCTCTGGCCTACAACTCTAAATCCTCTATACAATATTGCATTCAAGAATTTCTGAATTGTAGAGAAGTTGAACCTTTATTACATTCTACAATATGCTATTTATAATATTTACAAAAGACTTTCTTAATAAGAAAGTTTGTTGAAGAATGAATCTGCTCTATCAATTTTCATTGGGCCAAAATCCCATTTTTTTCATGTTACAGTATTCATATTGATTGAGATTTTATTCTTCTTGTCTCTTCAACTGTTTTCTTGCAAAAACAAATCAAAACAGAATTAAAATGCAAAAATAAAATCAAAATGTCAAATCTGGAATTAAAACAAATCCTATCAAAACTTAATTAAATAAATAATTGAAATGAAAATATAAGCTTTTTATTGATGCCTTTGATGATATAATTGGTCAAGGATATCATTGAAGAATGTATATACACTTCGAAGAAGTTGTGGAAAATGAAAGTGCAGAAAATAAAACTCAGAAAATTGATTTTGTTTAAAAATTCAGAGCTTGATCTTCTGTTGGATTTTAGACCCAATAAATGATCAAATATGTAAATGAATTTATTTCAAAAATGTTCTCTATGATTTTATCTTTCTAATGAACCATCCAAAGCCTCATTTGGCCAAGTAAAACTCAATTTATGAGCTTCCAAAATTGGTGTATTAAAATTGCTAGAATTCTAGAAATTCTATTATCTAAACTAAAAAAAAAAAAAAAAAATTATTGAAACTTAATTAAATTACAATTATTATTTAAATAATACTAATTAATTAATTTTTTTTTTAATTAATTAATAACAAAATTAAACTTATTAAAAACAAATTAAATTAATTAAAAAGAAATTAATTAATTAATCAAAAAGTTATTAATCTTAATTTTATTACTTACAAAAATTAATTAATAAAAATAAATAATTTAAAAATTGCTTAAAATATAAATATATTATATTAGTATTATAATTAAATTATATTATAATTATAATAAAACATAATAATTATAATAAAAATATAATATTGATTATATTTTAAAAACTTAAAATTATTAAAACAAAACTAATTCGAATTATTTGAAACTAAACTACCGTATGCCATGGTGAGCTTTTTAATGGAGAGAGGAGGTGAGTGTTAAGTGCTGAGATTAGGTGACGTGAGGGTGATGCGAACGGAGTGACTCGGGAGGTATAAAGAATTTAAAAAAAGTACTTTAAAATAATTTTTTTAAAATTTATTATTAAAAAAAAAAAAAAAAAAATCGTATATTGCAAATTGAAGTGAGGTGCTTGAGTGAAAATGTGATATGCGATATCGTAATCACAATTTTTTATCGCAATTTTTTTTGGAAGGAAGAGAAGAAATGTATAGTGGGACTTACGCGGGATTAACAATCTTACAAACTAGACTATAGCTATTTTGCAATTTTGAGATTCCAAGCTTGGCAATTTATTTTAAAATAATAAATTGAAGTAAATTACCAAGATTTTGAAACATGTTTTAATCTATTGCATAATTTGGCTGAGTCACTTTGTAGGGTCGTCAGTGAAAAATGAAAATAGTAAAAATTATCTAAGAGTTAATATTTACAATGAATGACTATTTTAACTGCGGAAATTAAAATACTATACACTTATTTTACATTTTTAGTCCAAGCGAAAAAAATGATCAAACTTCAAAAGAGTGTCATTTACAAATCGGTTGACCAAATAAGGCGAAATAAGTATCGATGGAAATCTTGCTAAAAATCGAATTCAATGAAACGATCAAAATGGAAATCCGACAAAAATGAAAAAATGAAAAAAATTGCAAGATGATTAACTTAATGAAAATCATAAATGTGTTTAGCCAAAAAATAATAGAAAGTGTTTCCATTATCTGAAAATAAAAAATTCGAAAATGGGGGGTGTTGGGTTTTCCCTACAACACTTGCGATACACGAGAGGACCAATTATCTCTGATTAAAGATAATGAACTTAAATTTACCCAAAGGTTAAAAATAATGAAAATCATGAAATCGTATAAAAGTAAAACATTTCCGTAGATCCCACATAAATAGATTAAGCAATATGAGTTTGTAAAGAAAAGTACTTAAAACAGACTCAAGTAAAAATGATGAACCCAAATTTGGGAAAATTTTGTTTTAAAACTACCTCATATGAAAAATAGAAGAAGGTCAAGATAGGAGTTTTTGATAAATTATATATCCATTTTATGTTTGTCTCTGACATCGCTTCACTGCTAGTGAGCCTGAATAATATCCCGACGAATTTGTTTTTTATGCCATACAAACGTAGTCCCGCTACCAGGGAGCGTTTATAGTCTCGACAAGTTTACTTGTATTTCTCATGCTTCCTCTTTTAAACACTCTTTTGATAAGCACATTTGCAATCTTTTAGTTTATGATGTATTTGAGTGAAAGAGGTGGAATGGCGATAGAGATTTATGTTTAATGGACATGATACTTTCATAATGTTTACTTCAAATTCTTTCCCTAGAATTATCAATCATAGGGTTTTTATTTGGAGGGGTGGGTCAGATTCATTGTATTAAACTGAAATCAGTTTTTTCCTTGAAAATGTAAACTCAATCATTTAGAAAGGATATGTGTTCTTCTATGAAAAATATTTAAAGCAAGATGGTTTTATGGTTCCACAAAGATGTCTTTAATGATAAACGAAATTCACTAAAATAGAAAGAGTTAGGAGATTTCCATTGTATGTTAATTGTTGTCGGGTGAGGAAAACGTATTTCACATAAATCATGGAAGAGTCACAAAAAGAAAAAAACTAAAAGAAAAAATAAAAAAGTATTCATAAACTAAAGTAAGAAAAGAAATCAATAAGTTAAATAAAAATTAAAAAAGTGAAAGGCAAAAGAAAAATCCAAAAACAAAAGAGATAAAAATAAGCATATGTACGTTCGTCCCTATGTTGAGATTTAAATTTTTTCATCTTGCAGAGTTATAAGAAATTACACTCTCAAAATGTAGAGGATGAATAGCAGTGATGATAGATAATACGCTGAATGAGAAGTCTCTGTCTATTGCAAAATTTATTTCTTCAAAGTAAAACCTGTATAAAAGCATCTAACCATTTTCTAATAAAAGAAATGCTTAAAGATACAAACTAAAAGTCCAAAAACTCCCCAATTTAGCTGATTCGATGAGGATCATTACTGTTTCTTTCAAGAATCTCAAAGAGAAAAATAAAATGAACTTCAAAAACTGATTTGGTAGAGGTACGAAACGTTCATGAAGACCTGTAGAAACATAGTTCAAAATCAGCGAAAATAAAACTGAAACAAAAAGTGGAGAAATTAAAATAAATGAAAGTGGGCATATAAAACTGACCATTGGAGAATTGCATTTAATCTTACCCGAGGAAAATGATTATCTCCAATACAATTTAACTTCTTTCTTTAATTAAAGTTGAAAACATGAATAAGTTGAATTAATTGAAATATTATTGACCCAAAATCATTATTTATTGAATCTAAACTAAAGCAAGCAGTAATCTAGAAGAAAGGGATGTTTCATGTTTCAAAGAATCAGAAATAAATTGAATCCATCAGAAATGAGGATGAAGATATGCTTCTTTATGAATTGCAACGATGAATGTTCTCTTTGTTTCTTCCATTCTGAATTTATATCAGCCCAAAAATATTGAAGTTGATTCAACATCTCAAATAATGTAGCAATTATGTATACAAAAAGGACTTGAATCTTTATATGATAACTATGGAGAGAAATTTAGAATAAAAGAAAATTATAATATAAATTAACCATCGGTACATTACTTTTACTTGTTCCAAATTCTTTATTAGTGAAGTAGATTTTCAAAAAATGCAAAAGAAGTCCATATATATACACCATGAAGAATGTATATCCCTTTAGTCATAAAGTCATCCCTATGAATAAATATTTGGATTTGGAAAAACTATGATTGAAATACATCCAAGTTTCGACCACCATTATAACATGAAAGTGGCATATATATTCAAAATATAATCAAACGAGACTTCATGTAAACAAAATGAAATATTAAAATGTAATGATCAAAGACCTATGAATATTATTAATTCAATATTCTGAAATTATAAGTTTCCGATAGAATAAAAGCAAAGGTAAAAGCTCAAGTTTTCTAAAAGTCTCAAATGGAAAAATACTTCTATAAATAAAAATATTTCTTGATAATGTTTCTGACACCTTTTTTTAGAGGTTTAATAAAATTTCACCTCTGTTTCAAGAATTCTCAGTATTTAGAATATTAAGGGCAACAAGATCTTGGAACAAAATCTTTTTTGTAACTTTTACAAACAAAACTTACAATATTGATCATGTCCAATAAAGAATGCTTGATAAATGTATAATGTAAAAAAAACATTTTTAAAACATCAAATATTCTCATATCAAATGTAAAAATTTCATAAGAGTCTATAAAATCGCTGCAATGACTTTCATTCCAATAATGAGATAATTTGAAGTTTTGTAAAATGATTGCAAGACCAGTTACATTTACTTGTAAAATAAGCTTCTAGGAGAGGAATTCGAGATTTAATAAATATAAGAATAAATCAAATGTTAAATATCTCAAAATCCTTTTCTGAAGTCAAAATCAATTTTACAAAATTGTGAAACCAGAAAATTTCAATGAAGATAGAAAAGTAGGGGTCATTTCCTTTGCGAAATGTGTTATAGACAAGATAATGGAAAGAAAATGAAATGTAAAACTTGGAGAAGTAATCTTAGAATTCGTTTTAAATGCTTCCTATATAATAGAAAACTAAGAGTCTGATAAGAGAACTACTTCGAAATTCTGAGGAAAATATCAAAGAATGAAAATCACAGGATCGAGATTCCAAAATTCATCAATTAGAGGCTCTGAGTCTCTTTAGAAGGAATGAATATAACTAAAGGGAAAACAATTTGGCGAGTGCCATGCAATGGTTCAACTCTTCTTGTAAAATTATAATATTTGGAACGAGCATAGATAAAATTACGAATCGTATCATTCATTGCAAGCATGTTTATGAAAAATTTCCATGGTTTGTAGAAATTTAGAGCAATAACAAGCATAAGATTTCATTCTAGATAGACCAATGAGAGGCAAAATATGAAAATGTGCATTCACATTGTTTTTGTATAGTTCAGTGCCTTTTTGAATGCTTCACATTATGAGATTCTTTTCCATGCATAACTTTAAAGCTAAGACTTTCACCCTTGATGATATGTGATTGAGTTTTATATAATAATTAAAATACAATGGTAAAGAGTCGAGTATCGACATCTATTGTACCGGAAGATCTTAAGATAAATCTTTATTTGAGTTTTGCGATGTGATATAATTGTTGCAATGAAAATTTTGCAATATAAGCATAGTCATATTGGATATCAGAGAATAATTGAGCCAGAGATAGGAGACACATATATTATTCTTGCGATAATGAAAATGTGATAAATGACATGGATCATTGGTGGGATTGGCTTTGGTTTTTTATAAGAGATCGGTAATCAGAATATTTGAACACGAGATGTAACATTGTTGATATGTCGATACACGATGAAGAAAGGACCTGATAGTTTTATTATATGGATTTAATTTCATATCGGATCCGGGACATTGGAACCTTTAAACTATGCCCCTATCAAAATTTTGATTTATCAACGGGCGTGATATCTTTCAGAACTGAGTTTAAATGTCGCATCAGGTCTGGGTTTATGTGGACATCACAATTTTTAGCGAAGTCATTTTATCGGAGAATGAGCGGGAAGGAATATAAGAGGTCTCGCATCAGAGGTTTCCTATCGGGAATTGTTAAGAGGTTCTTCCGATCAAATGTTGCGATATTAATGATGTGATATCTGACGAAAAGGTTCATCGGAGATTGGAGGGAATGGGCATATCGAAGGATCAGAGATATTTGGAATATGCTTATTTCGGAGCTTTCAATATGAGATTTGTGATATATGACGTTTCATATGTGGGGTTGATGATTTCTTAAAGTATTCAGTTCAAAAAGAAAGTGACTAATTTAACTTTGCTTTAAAATAAATAACCCTTTAATAATTTAATTAACTGTCGGAATATCTGATCGGAAAGTAATTTTATCAAAAATTTCTTATGAAGAGAGTTGTGAAATATAATGATCTTATATGGTTCCTTCGATAATTTATTAAGACTTATTAGGATTTCAATGAATAGAAGCAAAATTAGATAATCCTCAAATTTAGATGAAATCATAAATACTTCCTTAAACATGTTGCATTTTTTAAAATATCTGTCCCCTTTCTTATCTCAGATCTACATAATCAAGTCAATGAAGACCTATTAACAAAAAAAAATATAAATAAGAAAGAAATTTTGGAAAGTAAAATAAACAATAGATGATGGTGAATCTTTAAACACATACCTGGAAGAATTTTGATTGTAAATTTACTTCATGAATCTTCAAGTTTTCCTAAATTTTTTCAAAATTTTCATATGTTCAACGTCACCTACATATTTAATCTAAAATGTTAAGTAATGAATTTTTTCAAATTGCATCCACCTCAAATTTATATCGGAGGAAAAAATTGGTAAAAATGAATTCTTTTTTAGAAATACTTAAGAGTCAAGAATTACCAAGTTGTAGCGAATCCTTGGAATTTTTTTGTGTATGATTTTAAAGAAATCTTGTCATTGTGACAGAGTTTTGCAAAAAAAAAACAAGACAATCAAGGAGTTCATAAGCTTCTGATATGTTTTAAGCTACTTTTCTAGCAAATGAAAGGGATGCCAGGAAAACTTTAGATTTATTACTTTCTTTATTAAAAACTGAAATAATGAAATAAATGCAAACATAAAAGAAAATTAATCTATTCATATTTCTAACTTAATGAAGGAAACATGACTAGGTATAGTTATACTTCCAATGTAACCACTCTCTCATTTTAATTCTTGCATTTATGTACATGTAAAACATCAGTAACAAAAATACAAATATAATTAAACTAAGGAAACAAAATCTGAAAGCAGAATGTATATTTATTGTTAGCAGCTTATTCACCATTACTGTCTCTTGAAATGTATTTTCCAGTTGAATTTCGATTGAATCATAGAAGCCTAGATGGATTTCCATTATTGATTGGAAGAGCTTCAAAAGAGGCGATGTTATGTCAGATTGTGAATAAGATATTTTAGATACAATGGTCTGCAAGATTTTGTTAGTGTTATGTTCGAGTGTTAAATTATTAACGATCTTCCGTGAAGGAAAACTTTCCAAATTCCTTTCAAATGGATCAATGAAAAACGAATGGAAGTGTGATATATCCAACAAAAGATTATTAATTGAATTATATTGTTGTTCATATTGTGAAAATACACTCTTGTTGGCACTTCTTTTGAAAGGTAAGAAGTAATTGATAAGGAATGAACATCAATTGAAATTGGAAGTTTAATAGCTCTTGATGTTCACAATTATAATTTGAATCTTCATTTTTACATTGGGGTGATGCATCAATTGATTGTTCAATATTGAGCTGCTCAATATGCCAGCACAAAGTATTTAAAAATCAAAAACTAAAAATAGAACATAAATCTGATGTTAATAATAAATGATGGAATAATAACAAAATTGAATTATAGTTTACACTAATGTTACAATGATTGTTACACCACAATTAGGACTGACTTAAGAAATTTCCTCTTCACAAGAATTAGACAAAATAATGCAATAAGAATGATTGATGATACCAAATTGTGAATTCGAAAGAGGGTTATGACTATGAATGGGAATGAGAGCTTGATCATCATACAAATCATAGATTGGAATGGTTTCTTGAATGCTAAAATCAGGAGTATGATTAATTGTTTGAAAGTGAGAACTATTTGAAACAATTCTTGAATTAAATTGTTCTTCATTTTCACATGTGATTAGACTTTGATCATGAGGATTCAGTTGTAAAGAAGACAAATCAATATCTTCAATGTCAAAGTAGTTATCATAAATTATCTCATGACATTCTTTAGAATTTCTTTTGATTTCATTCAAGGTATCAAAACAAGAAGGAATATTGGGCTCATGTTCATTAATTCCAGAAGAATGGTCAATAATTATTTCTCTATCTTGATAAAAACTAATCGACAATTCATTTACATCAACCTCTTTGTTTTCTGAAATATCTTTAAAGTGAGGAGAGGATAAATTTCTATTAGGAAAATTATCAAGATAAAGGGAAAAATATGAATTTGAAACAACGCATTTCAAAATGTCTCTATTTGAAAACTCTTGTGCATTTTCTTCATTGAAAACTTCAAATTTAAGATCATTTCTTGGCTACTTGTGCTTTCTTGAAGAATGTTTTTTTGCTGTCCTGAATTTGAAATTTTTTTATCATAATAGAATTCAAAAATTTGTACAGCTGATTGTGTATTATTGGAAATGTTAATCGTTGCTTGTACTTGCTAGATTATGTTCTGATTTTCTGATTCTAACACACATTGAATTTCATATTTCAAAGTGGTTTCTTCTTCAAGATTTCTGCTAATATTTTCTTGTATTTGAGTAGTGAAATTTTCCAAGTTTTGTGATTGAGATTCATTGACATGTAAAGGTGCACCTTGATCATTATCAATATTATAGGAAGTGTGAACTAAATGAAGGAATTGATCAGACATAATAGAGACTACTTCTTCATCATTTGTTTGCATCTCCATATTGGAATTCTCAATTATGTTAATAAAATTGGAAGGAGATTGGGCAAAGCTTGAAATAATTTCACATGGATTATGAATGGGAGGAAGAGAGAAAATATGTTCAAACCAGTCTAATAATTCTTCTTTTGAATGTTTGTCTCAATTTTAAATTTTAAACAATTTAAGTGAAATTTAATGATAAAATCAATTAAAGATTCACTTTCAAATCTTTGTAGATCTTCAATTTCGTAGTCATAACTGTTAAATTTACAAAGGAACATTGTAATAATATGATCCGAACTGTGAATTGACGCAATTGGAAGTGATTGACATTAGCTTTTGATTTTTTCCAAGAATGTAAGAGTAAAAATCCTGAGACAAGAGTCTTACTATTTCTGGTGGAATATTGGAAGATGCAGGTCCAGAAATGCAACTCCAAATTGGAATTTTAAGAGGAGCCATTGTAATAAAAATAAAATGTTAGAATAAAACTAATTCAAAGGAAAACAAGTCTCAGGCCACCCTTCTTGTGCCAAAATGTTGAAGCCTCGAAATTCGCTGCAACAACATGGGGGATGACCACCCAATCCAAACCTTAAAGACGTTCCTTTTCCGTTTGGAATGGTGGTTCCGACTGGTTTAACTAGGTCCAATTACTTTCTCTCAATTTCTAATGGCTTAAAATATAACTATTGTTTATCAATGGAGAAGAGACGTCAGATCATTCCTCTTGCTGACCAGGCAAGAAAGTGATCCTTAAGATAATTTGAGGCTCAACCAAACCACAACTAAATTTTTGCCTCTTTGGGAAGAGGACTTCTAGTAATATAGAATTAAATATAAATCTAAAATTATTCTAAAATGAAAGAAAATGTAAAATTATCCTAATCCTCTCTCAAATTAGGAAGCTATATATCTAATCCAACTAAGAGCGAGATATTTTAAATGATTGAGATTTAAATATGTCTGGCTTATAATGAATATCAAGCTAAAGAATTAGTTCAGTTAACTAATATTATATATACCAAAACACATTCTATTCAGAGACCTCTTAACTAAGATAATCAACCAACAACATTTAAGAATAAGTTCACAAAATGATATTGATTTTTAAATCAGTACTTCGAATAATTAAACAATAATATGAGGAAATAGTACACAACATAACATTATTTGTTAAATGAACACTAAAAGACAGATTTCTGAGTAAATAGTTACTTTGAAATCATAATTTAACTCATAAGAGTAGAGATAAATAATAACATATAATTAAGACACATTACTCATATCGATAATAATGCACAAATATGAATAAAATGACACATTTTTGCTATCATAAAATGAAACCAGTATTTAAAACAATAATATTAGAAATACCAATTTATTGAATCCATTTATCTAGCTCTTGTCTCCAACAGTCATTTACAATGTTTAAAATTTTTCTTTTAAAACTAGAGTTGCAATAGTGCAAGCTCCGTTCTCCATACATAATTTAGCATGCAAAAGAAAAATCCTCAATAATTCCCAAATTTGAGTTTTCTCTCATCTACCCTACAACTCTAAATCCTCTATACAATAGTGCCTTCAAGAATTATTGAATTGCAGAGAAGAGGAGTCCTTATTACATTCTACAATATGCTATTTATAATATTTACAAAATTTTTTCTTAATAAGAAACTTTGTTGAAGAGTGAATTTACTCCATCAATTTTCATTGGGCCAAAATCTCATTGTTATCTTGCTGGAGAATTCTCGTTGATTGAGATTTTCGTCTTCTTATCTCTTCAATTGTTTTCCTGCAAAAACAAATCAAAATAGAATTAAAATGCAAAAATAAAATCAAAATGTCAAATCTGGAATTAAAACAAATTCAATCAAAACCTAATTAAATAAATAATTGAAAATGAAATCTAAGCTTTCTATTTATGCATGTGATGATCTAATTGGTCAAGTATATCATTGACAAATGGATCTTCACTCAAAAGAAGTTGTGGGCAAATGAAAATGCAGAAAATAAAACTCATAAAATTGATTTTGTTTAAAAATTCATAGCTTGATCTTCTGCTGAATTTCAGACCCAATAAATGATAAAATCTGGAAATGAAACCATTTAAAAAATGTTCTTCATGATTTTATCTTTCTAATGAATCATCCTGGACCTCATTTGGCCAAGTAAAACTCAATTTATGATGTTGCATAAACTTAAAAAAATCAGAAATTCTATTAAAATCTAATTAAATTACAATTATTATTTAATTAATACTAATTAATTATAAAAACTTAAATTAATTAGTGAGAAATTAATTACGAACAAAATTAAACTAATTGAAAAAAAAAAAATTTAATTAATCAAAATGTTATTAATCTTAATTTCATTACATAAAAAAAATTAATTAATAAAAATAAATGACTTAAAATTTATTTAAAATATAAATATATTATCTTAAAATTATAATAAAATATAATAATAAAAATAAAAATATAATATTTATTATATTTTAAAAACTTGAAATTATTAAAACGAAACCAATTCGAATTGTTTAAAACTAAACCACTGTATGTCATGGTGAGATTTTAATGGAGAGAGGAGGTTTTTATTAAGTGGAGGGATAAGTTGACGTGAGGGTGATGAGAGCGGAGTGACTTGGGAGTATAAGGAGTTTAAAAAAATAAAAATAAAACCTTTACCATAATTTTTTTAACATATTGTATATAAAAAAAAAAAATGCATATCGCAAATCAGAGTGATGTGTTTGAGTGAAAATGTGATATGTGATATCGCAAAATTTTGGTAGGGAATTACATCTTTCATCCAAATCGGAGTCAGATAGAAATAATCGCTCAAAGAGCAATGTGAAGGAAAATAAGAAGAATTAAAGAAAATAATCGAGTATTAGAGTTGATGTTAAAGAAATGTAAAAGGGGTCTATAAATTATCATGGAATAACATTATTAGGTTTTTAACAAAATTAATCAACTATATTTATGTAAAAGAAGTTCTTTATAATTGTACAAGAAAAGAGGAGTAATTGGGTGTAAAGACCCTTGCTACATTTTAACAAAAGATATCAACTGCAATTTTGAAATGTATTATTAATAAGGAAATTGTGGAAGACTTGGGTTAGTTTAGGGCCCAGCTAAATAAATAGCAGCCCGGGCACAGTCCCTAGTTTTCCCACAGAATCAACTAGACTAATTATTTAATAATTAATCAGCCAAATAAAGAAAAAATTTCACTAGATTAAGAAATGACACAAATATTGTATGAATACCATTTTGAACAAAACGAAATCTATATGCACATATAACGTTTAGAATCAAGAAGAAGAAATTTCTAAAAGTAAAACAGGGAGAAATGTAACTTGCAATATTTTATTTGCAGTGCCAGAAATTAAAATTATACTACCACCATTACAACCTCAATGCGAGTGCATCCATAATAATTGCATGCTTTCGAGGGTCTACCTAAATAAAGTTGGGAATTTAACCCTTAACAATACCACTGTGATACATACTCTTTAATCTAAGGAAGCGACCCTCAATGACCGAATATTATTATATGCTAATTAAAACCCATAACAGTAACAGATAGGGTAAGTTTTCCCTCATGATAGATCACAAACTTCGTGCAACCCTCAACAATACCAACCCTAAAAAAAAACAAGAAGGGTATGTTTAAAAACTTGGGAAATTTACAAGGAAAGAGGACAACAAACCCTTATGCATTGGTGGGTACCTGTATCTACGCGACATACAACAACATATAACAAACTAGTTAACAAATTGTAAAAAAAAAAGGCTCTCAACTATAAGAGAAAACAATACTATTATAAGCTGGATAACCCACCTCAGTGATTTCATTAGGAAGACCTCTGCAAATTCTTGCTAGACCTGTTACAAGGGTAATTATGAGTATAGTTAAATGGCAATGAAGAATGGAGTAAAACCCTCTATTTTCTTGTGGTAAACTATTACCTGTTGAACAATCGGATCACAGTCACCTCCTATGTGTGATAGCCGTCGTGAAGTTGATAGGATTTGCAAGAAAATCAGAAAAGAAAAATTAACAAACTAAACTAAGCATCAAGTACAACCTAGTTGAGCCCACATTAAACAGAGGAAAAATAAACAAAAATAAAGAAATTAATTACCAGGCTTTTTAGTGAGTGGGGAGCCCGATACAGCCACACCTGAAATAGTCAACTTGAAACCCCCCTAAGGTTTTCTCATAGGGGTGATGCCCATCTACTAAAAGGAAAAATGCCGAATGAGACGAGATCGACGGGTGAAGTACCAGATAGTTTTTCTTGAACCGCTTTGTTGATAGATCTATTTTCCAATCAAATCTTGGAGATCGACGACCATGAGCTAGACACCTGTCACCTGGCTCATACCATTTCTTATCTCAAGAATCGTGCAGAGCACAATCAAGAATTTTTCCTAGGACCAGAATTAAACATTAACAACTTTACAAATAATTACTGTGAATTAATCCCTTGGTTGGAATGGCTATAGAAATATATCATCTTAGGGAATAACAATTCGAAACATTGAACTAATTTAATCACTCATCCTCAACCTCAAGGGTTCCGTAAGTCAATTAAATAATATAAATGTACATATTAGATTTGAGAATCAAGTTTTTATGTAAGATGAGAAGGGTACAAATTCCACCTTAGTTAGGTACAGTAAAAGAATTTATTACTGTGCTATGTCGTATACATAAAAAATAAATAAATAAATAAATTATTGTTGTATATTAACCTAAGGCGATGTTACAAAATTGTATTGTCAAATTTCCCCCAAAAAAATATTTCATCTAATTAACTATTATATTATTTTGTATTTACCACTCATTAGTTAAATAATTATTACTAAATTATAAAGTTGTATAAATTTGATTTATGTAAATGATTCATGTATTAATATCAAACATTATATTTATAAAATAATGATCAATTATATAGCAATTCTTATAGGCAATTTTACTTTTATTAACTAAAATTCAAAATATTCCCAAAATCAATAATTAAATTGAGCGCTACTTCCAAGAAAAACAAAGAACCCATTTACATCACTGTTGCCACTTGGACTTGGGCATCACATGAACAACTCATTCACATCATGGCTGCCTCTAGGCCTTGGACTTTATATTTCCCTAGGCGACAAGGTTCGACCCCCTTTACAAATCTTTCCTCAGGGCCTTCCACATATCATAATATATTTGATTAATGTCTACAAAAGTTTAATGAATGAATGATTTTAATGACGTCCACAAGGTTGAGAAGCCTAAGGGACCAAGAGAATAACAACCTTAACTCTTCTTCATATTCCTTTCGATGTTGTATCTTCTTCTATGAGTCTTGACTAGAAGGATAGAAATCTGATTTATATTATCTTCGTCAAGTAGATGGTGCATGTTGTCAACCTTTAGATTGTTTTCATACTAAATGCAGATATCCTTATAGGTTGTACACTCCATGATAAAGTGTCATTCTGTCTCCACCACACCCTTATCACAAAAAATGCAAGTTCTCTCTTCCCAAAACTCCTTGGGGATATTCCACCTACCAGTCTCACATCTAAGGTGATGTGACCCTATCCTCAATTGTGCCACTAGCACCCTTGATTTTCCTTTAATATTCACTCATAATATTTTTTTCTCACCATGGTCACAAGTTTTACTGAACTCTTTGATTTAGTATTCTTTTTTACCCCCATTGTGATTGATCCACGTAGCAGTCCTAAATTTTCCCATCCCAATTTTTTTTATTTCTTCGTTGGTGCTAAGACATTATGCAGCTTGATATTCCACTCACTCAACCACTTCTTGTTTTTCTTCATCCAAGTTTTATTCCTGCAATCTAATCCCTCTTCCATAGCTATTTTTGGCCAAAACTGGTTATCCATGTTTTTATCCTTATTTATATAGCATATGAACTTGATTATTTTGGTTGGCTCCAATGGAAAAGTACTTGCTTTACCCAAAAGGATTTCGTATGGGACTGTGGCTTTAAATTTGAGATTCTTAGTAATTAGTTGTTTATGTATTCTTTCTAACTGTTTCCAGCTACAAGTCGACATGCTACTTCCCCATACCGCACAACCATAGAGAAAAACCGGCGTAACCAACAAACCAAAAAGGGTTTTCTTGGTTTTCCAATCCCAAAGTTCAGCTTTTTTGCACGTGCTTTGAAGTAAGTATGAGGCTCTCCATCCTCCCTAAATTATTTCGTCCTACAAGTCTCCCAACTGAGCTTCTAGTGGAATTCAATCCCAATATATTTGCATTCTTTCAATGTCTCCATAGGACTACCTTAAATAAGAAATGTGATTGGTTTTTATTTTCTACTTAAAGAGAAAATCATGATTTTTGTCTTGTTAATTTTCATTTGCATCCCAACCTCCTGAAAAAAATGTTCGAAGGCCTTTAAGTGTTCTCTTAATTCATGCACTGTTTTTGAAATTAGAATAATATCATTTGCATATAGCAGAAAATTTACCACATAGCTTGCTATTTGAACCCCTTCTCCATTGGCTTTGCTTAACCAATATTTCAACTTATCAATATATAAACCAAAAAAAGTGGGGGATAGGGGACATCCCTGTTTAACACTAATAACACTACCAAAAAGTTTGGACATTCCTTCACCTGTTCTGATTTTAGCTCTAACCTTCTCATAAAGTCTATGAACTACTGCTCTATACTCATCTGGGATACCCAACTCTTCCATCCTTTTCCATAGTTTGTCTCTAGGCACTATGTCAAAGGATTTCCTGAAGTCTATAAAAAAAATAATAGGTTGTTTCGCCTTGCTTTTCCAAAACTTTCTCTATCAAATGTCTAAGGGTTACACAATGGTCAATGGTAGAGTGTCTAGGTTTAAAGCTTGCTTGTCATTTTCCCCTTTTCCCTCACTTTCTTCCCAATTTCTGATTTTTCACTCTATCGTGCTCCAAAAAAAATTTCCCATGAGGAGGTCGACCATAATAGCGCGATAGTTAGAAGGGTTATTGATATCTCTTTTCTTAAAGAGAGGAATGACCACACTAGTAGTCCACTCTCTCGGGAAGTCGTCCTGGATGATCCCATTGAAAATTCATTTTAAATGAGGAGCAAGGAGATCAACTCCACATTTTAGGAATTAAACTTTAAGGCCATCTATGTCCTCTTCCTTACCACTTGTTAAATTATTTATTCACTTCTTGATATCATCCTTAGTGAATAGTTCCACTGAAGTGTTCATTGTGGGGGGGGGGGAGGGGGTTTCTCTCTTGTGAACCTGCTCATAGAGGAGCCTCACATACTACAACCATTGGTCACTTGTAATATTATTTTTAGTTTTCCTTCTCCCTTGTTGTAGCTCTTTCCAAAATCCCTTGGGGTTGTGCTTTCCAAGAGAGATTAACTCCTTTCTTCTTCCATTTACATATTCTTCCTTTTTTACTGTACTAATTTTTCATATTTCTTCTTGTTTTCTTTACTCCACTTTATCTCTTTTATAGATCTCTTGGTTGCCTTTCATTCTTCATCATACCATGGATTTGTCGAAGAAGTACTTGTAGTTCCCTTCTTGGGGCGGGACCTTTTGCATGCACTTAAGGCCCTGTGAATTGTTGGGATCAACAAACTACAATGAACATGACAACCCGCCTTATTGGTTGTCTTTTGTGCCACGTCATGCTCTATGATCCGATATTGCTACTTAAGAGCAACACTAAATCTTTCCCTGTTTTCCTGATTTATGAGGATTTTTCCCTTGTAAAGAAATTTCTTTTTTATTCGAAGGGCTTTCCTATTGTGTGGACTTCTATGGGAAAAATCCATCTTAACAAATAGAAGGGCATGGCCAGATTTCATTTCGATAGGATAGTCCCTAATATCGAACTTCAACAAACTAGAGGTGAAACTTTGAGAGAAGATTACATAATCTACAATAATTTGACCATTGTAAGTTTTGCATGTAATACCTCCTAAAGTTGGCCATCTTCTCATTCCATCTCAAATAACCATGCCAAACAAACTACAAAGCCCCAGTAATTTTGCCCCAAACTGCGTCACACCCCTTTTTTCATCTTGTGAACCCCTTTCCCCAATTTGACCACCGCCATCTTCCAACCATACGAAATTATTTTCTCCTCTTTCTTCATTGCTCAACTGAAGGGATTGGTTGTTAGTTGTCCTTGCATTAAAGTCTCCTATTAACAATATTTCCCCAAGAGGGTTGAATAAATATATACCTCTCTTCAATTTGGCATAAGGGTCTTCATTGTCTAAATTTCTTATTTCATAGATATTTGAGTTTTTTGGTGCAAAGTAACAAGCTTCCGACCTGAAAGTAACCTCCTTTTCTGTTATCTACGACCAAATTTATTTTTTATTCAGATCCTCTTTGTCTAATTTTACAATTCCACCCCATTTTTCATTTATTAGCACTGTGACTCCCCCATGTCCTTTGCCTGTCTAATCCCTTTGTTCCAAACTGAATTCTTCTTGTAACCCTCAAAATATGGAAGCTTGCGTCTATTGTGCTCATGTGTTTCTACCAGAATGATAATATCCTTCCCCTCTGCTCTGGGCCCCGACCTTGGACCTCTTCTCCATGGATAAACTCTGTAATTCCAACTTACTACCTATAAGCAATCCATTAGGGCCCCTATTTCCTATTTCTTATTTTGGAACCAGTCACTGATTTGAGCTTTCACATTCTTCAGCCATGCCCATTTTCTCTCATTTCTTGTTGCTTTAAGTTTTTTTCACGCCTTTCTTTGGTGATCTTGTTGAGCAAGAGTCAAGTCCTCATCTAGGTAGATGTGTGCACCTCTAAGAAATCCTCTATTTCTAAGGATCATATTCTTATCCTATATACTCCCCAAGATAACTCTTACATGTCTATCTCTTCCTTCCTCTACCTTCTTTCCGATCCTGCTTGCTTGGTGAATACACCTTGTCCACTTCAATTGATATTTAAGGAAATCCCTTGCTAAGATGTCGGTACTTTCATTTTTACCGTAGTCTCTCAACCCTTTGATAATGATATTTGTAGCCTTTCCTTGTTTATCTTGTTCTTCTTTTATTTGAATTTTGATTTTCTTCTCAATTTTTTCTTTTTGATTGTTTTTTGATCCAGTTACAACTTGTGACCATTATTTAGCCTCTTCTATATAATATTTTAGTTGATTTTCTTTATCTTCCAGTTTGGCCAATGCTAACGGAATCTCCTTTATACTTCTCAAGTTCGGTTACTCTTATCTGCTCTAATTCTTGTTTCAAGGCAGCCACTTCTTGCTTCCCTTTTTCAATTTTACCGTGCATGTTTGCAATTTGTTCCTTGAGAGCTTTATTTTCTCCCTCTAATCTACCCTTGAAATTGTTGAAGTTTGCAACAAGAAACAATGAAAGTGGCATCCGGAAACAACATGACGACACATGCACTAGTGTGGGACTATGAGGTCCAAGCAGCACCCACACTATTGTGGGACCAGGAGGTCCATGCAACACTCACACTAGGTGTGGGACCAGGAGATCCATGCAACACTCACACTGGGTGTGGGACCAGGAGGTCCAAGCAACACCTACACTGGGTGTGGGCTATTTTTGGTGCATGTCTATTTTAATTATCCCTTAATTAGAATGGACAATAACTATAATCTAAATCTCAAAATAAATTGTAATAGTTAATTGAGAGTGATAAAATCATTTAGCTAGTGGATTTCTAGTTAGAGGTAGTTGGTGAGGCATGCAAAGTAATTCTAGTTGTAACAGAGTTCGAAGTGTAGTGGTGCATTATTTAATGCAGGTTGTAAACAATTTAACTCAGTTAAGTGAGTTAAACTCAGTTGTGCTAGTTGTAACTGTTAGATACACTAGTGAGAGACCAAGTGAATTAAATATTAATTAATTCACAATCAGTGATCTCACATGCAACTGAGGAATTTCTATTATTAGATACATGCATGTCATTTATAGTGGAGACCCAGTTGAGACTAAGGTGAAAGGGAGGTTAACTATCAGTTGTGATTATAACAAACTGTGCAGATGCAGTTTAAACACCATAAGATGCCCATGATACTCAGCGCAGTTGAGGAAGGCTGAAATTCCTTGTGAATAAGGTTTGCATTCATCAGGAACTGTGTGAGCAAGGCAGGTTGTCTGGAGGCAGTAAATTGGCTAAGTATTGGTCAGTTTTATCTGAGATAGTGTGACACAATTAGCTGAATACAAGAGGATTATTGTGAGAAGAATTCTATGTAATTGTTTCACGATTCCTTGTAGATATACAATATATGATAGAGGGGTTTTGAGAAGCAAGCTTTCCCCAGGAAATTATCTGTGTTGTGTGGTTTTGATCTATTCTTTCTTTGCTTCATGTGATTAGTGATTGTGTTTTTAATTCTGCAAAAGATTTGTAGAAGTGATTCAGTATTTAACTTTAGTAAATTGTTAGATCGGGTGAATCCAAGATATACATGCTTGTTTTATAATTTATACATGGTATCAGAGCACAGAAAATTATTGTAGTAAAGAAGAAGCTGAGTTTGTGACTGAATAGAATTCGAAATTTGCAAAGGTACTCTTGGTGCGACAGGAAAATCAGGATCGAAATGGCTTTCAATGGTTTGAGATTGGAGTATGCATTGCAGGGTAGCTATAACTATATTGCTTGGAAATACACGATGGAGGCAATAATCGAACACAATGGCTTGAAGGAATTCATTCACA
Organism: Pinus albicaulis; assembly: GCA_034641835.2. Classification (NCBI taxonomy): domain Eukaryota; kingdom Viridiplantae; phylum Streptophyta; class Pinopsida; order Pinales; family Pinaceae; genus Pinus; species Pinus albicaulis. The sequence goes on along the minus strand of CM076581.1, from coordinate 37,546,197 downwards.
ATGATATTCCTAAAACCGCTGTGACACATGCTGTAAATCTTGATGCTTAGCAAAAGAAGGTTGCAAGGGAGAGGAGGATCCTATTGGAGGGAGTACGAGACCACATTGTCTCAAGCCTCCATGGAAAAGTTACTCCATATGTGATGTGGAAGGCTTTGGCAGATCTATTTCAGAGCAGCAGTGACCATAGGAAATTGGCATTGAAAGACAAGCTCAGGAAGATCAAAATGGAAAAGGGCGACACTATTCTGGTATACTTAACAAAGTTTGTCCAATGTCGAGATGAGCTTGGAAATGTAGGAATTATTGTTGCTAATGATGATTTGGTGGGCCTAGCTCTTCTAGGACTTCCCAAGAGTTGGCACAGTTATGAAGACTTTATCAATGGGAGTGAAAAATTGCTAGATTCGAAACGATTGTGGTCGGATTTGGTGCAAGAGGAGTTTAGACGGAATACCAGAGATGGATATTCATCTAAGGAAGATGATGAAGAAGATGGTTCTTTGGCTGTTGTTGGTGAGGTAAATCCCCTCTACGGACAGAGACGATCCCACTAGCCCTAGAGTGGGTCTAGCCACAAACAAGACACACTATGACATCAATTCCTAGTTAACGAATGGACGAAGACACGATAGATAACTTACCATATATCTTGTGCTGTTGTCATTGTCAGAAGAGTGGTTACCTCTCTCTCCTGGTTCGATAGATCATGATCTGCTCGTTCTCACGCTCGGATACCTACACATACACAAGAAACAAAGATGATACACAACATACTATTTCGCATCCATAACTATTAGTCAGTCGAAAAAGACTAAATCAATTATATCAGATAAACATAACATAAGAGATGGAACCAATACCATAGTCGAGTATATTAGTGAAAAGAAGGAAGAGTACAACCAGGCTTCGACGTTGTGGTCTCCTCCAGCAGGGTTCCAGTGGAGCGCGTCTCACGAAAGCTCGTCGGGAATTCAGACAGGGCTCTCTCGATGGAATTCTCCTTGGTTCTACCTTCTCGATAGTGATTAATCAACTATAGTATCTCTTCTCCAAGTTCAACTTCTTGGCTATATGTTCAGCTAGCTTTCACAAAGGGAGAAGGCCTGTTTATATAGAGGGAGAGGGAGAGGTTAGGATCCCTATAATCATGGAAGGGAGAACTATCTTCAAGGAGTGTTCCATGGGAGGAGGAAACCACTACCTAAAGAGGGAGATCCGTGGCTCATCAAGTTAACCGCTTCCTGTGACTCATCCTTGAGGTGGTTAAAGGAAACTTCTGCCTCTAATTTGTTAAAAAACATTCCCAAAAAGGCTGGCACGGGTAAAACAAACAGACAAAGCGCTAGCTGGCGTGGGCTCTAGTGTACATCCTCCACATTGGCATGAGGGTTGAACTGGCTACCCATGCCAATGCCAAAACATAGGTTTTTGGGGGCTTTCTGAGGAAATGTTCAACAGGAGAAATGATGTACTTATGCAGAAGGATGCGAAGAAGGTGTTTGAAGAGTATGACACTGCTCACAAGTCACGAGAGATACCCTCCAATATGCGGGGCGAGGGATTGCAGGGACGGTGACAAAATGTTGTGTAACAGATGCCCCCTAAAGCATGAGGTCCGAGAGAGAGGGAGGAGTGAAATGCTTTATGAGAACACGTTCAACCAAAACACTGCTGTTGGAAAACCTGCAAGTACAAATACAACTGATATATTTGATACATGACACGTGGCATGGGCGCAACCATCCATAATAGAGTACATAAATAATGAGATCCAAGGTATGGACACAGCCATCCAGTAGTAGGGATCAATAAACAGACCCAGGTATGGTCGCAGCCATCCAATCAGAAGAGTCATATAGTAAGTCATAGTAATCCACAAAGAACCCGCAATCTGGATTTCATCAGGAAAAATCCAGGGTCTTGCGCTCCATCTCGACACGAACAAAGTACAAATTCGAGCATGCGAATATGTGAGCTGAATTCAAACATGCAATAAAATCTTCTGATTTCCAGTCAATGATGAAAGATGTTAACAGACGCGAGAGAAACCACCAATGATGACAATGGTTCTCAAGGTATGAAAGGTACAATCCACGGAATGTGAATAGTGATCTGACGTCGAGTCATTCGATCGAAGGCAAATGATGTGTACCTTGCGTCGAATGCGAAGAACCTGCCATTGAGGCATGCGGGCTCCAAGGTACCTGAAGGGAGTCTCTAGACAAACTTCTTGGATAATGGGCTAGAGTCGACAGAAAGTGACCTTGATCGAAGGTGGGCCATAATTTTTCCCACATCATCGACGCGAGATAGAGGAATATGATGTTTGTGAATCAAGACTAACAGAGAATCAAAGGGAGGTTGAAAACTTCAGAGGCAAACTTCTCTTTGAACATATCGGCAGCAAGACACTAGATTTGGCAGTATTTGACATCAAGGGATTTGAGGTCATGGTGACGTGGCAAAGAGAAGATGAATGGTCAAAAGAGATTACCCAAACCCATGGAGGAAAACAAATGACGAAGTGAGATGTCCCCAACCCAACATGAATGCAGACAAGTGCCATGTTCAAGAGCGACATACTGCCAACACGAATACAATTTGGTTCCATTTTCCCCCACCATTTCTGGTGAGTACCCCAATTATTTTTGAAAACAAGCTTGAAGGGGATAGCATATGCTTGAAATGTAAGTTTTTCCTTCAGAAAAATCCAACCTAGTACATTTTACGAGCCCTAGAAAGGAGGAACTCGGGTAACGTCATAACGACGGAGTCCGATGTCATTAGTTTTTAACGAGTCTGACAAAGGAAGAACTCGGTTTCTTTTCATGTTTAGAGAGTTTGAAAAGACATTGGAAAAGAAAACTCCAGCAGTCCCTTTTCGTAGGTAGTCCCACAGATCCGAAAAGGTAAAAACTATGTCTGAGAGAACCTCCTAGTCGCGATAGGCTAGGGTATTCCTTTTTCGTAAATAATCTATCCCAGATCGAAAAAGGGGTAAACGTATACTGGGTAGATATCGTTTCGCAACCAATTTAACGAGCTCAAAATGACAAGTGACTCGGCAATATTTTCATATTTAACGTTGAAAGGTGACTCCAGTAGTGACTTTTTTGTGTTTTTACCGAGTCCGAAAAAGTGTAAAATACAACTCGTTTCTTCGTCATAACCACGTGAAAATCTGTCGCTACACAAAAATACGCGTGTAAAATGTATTCCTCAAAAATAATATGAAAATATATCGACAAATATGTTTTAAAATCTATTTTATGATTTTGAAAAGTTATAAAAGACCAAAAGCGGTAAAAATTATTGACTTTTCACTTTTACCTCTTTGCAGAGCAACAGTGACCCATTTTCCTTGCGATCTTCTAGTGATGATTGTGAACAATCTAGTGGACCAATCCGTATTTTGTCAGCTTCAGGTAAGAACTGACACCATTTTCTATCTTTTAAGCTATATTTCAGTACCTTTAATTTTCATTTTGAGTCTCTTAGGGGAGGATTTGTAAAAATTAGGGCTCCGCGGTTGGCGCGGGTTTCGGGCACGGACCCGCGCCAATCGACCCTTTTTTACATAGGGGTTGTGCCAGGTGGCGCGAATGTTAGCAAAACAGTGGCACCAACCACGCAACCCAAAATCCGTGCTAATTTCAAGAAAATGCAACCGTTTGATTGCAAATTTTAATGCCTAAGAAGTCTTACAATGTTCCTATGAACAATGCATGCAGGTACAAAGTAGAAAAAGATGGTAATTGAGTGGAAAGAAAGAGAACATAGTGAAGAGGATGAACAGACCATGGAAAATGAACAATGCATGAATGCCCTTAGAAATTGTGGGCTCAAGAAGTTCTTCTTGACACCATGTCTACGGGCTCAGCTCGAATTACTTCAATATCTGATAAGCATTTGGGACGAAAATCAGGAAAAGTTTGTAATTCAGGATTAGGAGCTTGAGCTCGAAGTTTCTGATGTGTATTTCATCATTGGACTGTCGCGTAGGGGTGGAATCCCTATCTTGACCTGTACCCGTCTTTCCGGAGAAAGCATGGGGATGGTAATTGACAGGGTGTGCCAAGGGGCATGGAAAGGAATAGGGAGCGGCAAAGTGGGTATCCAAACCGTCCCTGATCTGGCACTGAGGGTAGTGCTACATACTATCACGTGGGTCACGGGATCGCAGGCACTGCATGAGGCCACGAAGACACAACTACTTCTTGCTTCAGAGTGCATGAACCCGACCATCTTCAACTAGGCCGAGGCTGTAACTGTTAACATCAAGCGACAACTCACTAAGTGCAAGAAGGCCAAACTAAAGCAGTTTGGGTATGGATCGATCTTGGTATCATTCTTCTTGGAATGATTACCCATATTCCAGTGTCAGGAGGTTATCGTCCTGATGCCACCATCGACAGAGCCACGGATGGCCTGATGGGCAGCACTGATGCCTAGAGTAGGGGGTGGCCAACAGATGTATTTGAGGCCAGATTTTTTTGATTGGCTCCGATGACAGCTGATTGTTGCGGAGGATTGGCTCTACGCCGGCATAGACTTCATCGGAGACCTAGACCTCCTACTCCCGGAGGGAGAGGATTGGGACGAAGAACTAGGTAAGACTCATTTTTTATTTTCATGAGTTTATAATTTTTTGGTGTATATGCATGTTATGAAAGTTAACCTTATATGGATGTAGATGTTGGCCCAGAGCATCCTGCAATTATGTCGCCAATAGCGAGGTGGACTCCTCGTGACCTCGATCCTCATGGTGAGGGAATTGACGAGGAGATAGTACAGAACTTGGAGGGAATCACCCGTGGGATCCCAGATTATGTTCGTTTTGACGATGTTCCTCGAGCCTGTCAGAGGCACACTGTAGGAGTGCCGAGTCATATCCACCGCTTGCTGAGGCAGTTGGTATGGGCAGTGACGTGCTATCATGAGCACCATGCCGACTAGGCACTTAGGCTTTATTTCCGCACATTTTTGAGAGACATGTCATCTCACGATGTAACTGAAACAAACATATATTATTTTTTGGGTTTTATGATGCACAGGTTATGACAAATGATATATATATATATATATATATATATATATATATATATATATATATATATATATATATATATATATATATATATATATATATATATATATATATATATATATATATATATATATATATATATATATATATATATATATATATATATATATACTCACATCTAGTATATATAGTTCTCTTTTACATATGATGATGTTTTTATAAATTGCGCAAATGTCTATCTAGCACAATGTTAGCTATTGCATCTGTTAATGTATTCATTCGTCTTGGTATATGTTGATAAGTAATGAAATCAAAATGTCTTTCAAGTAAACGAATACATAAATACAATCTAAAAATGCATGGGTTTTGAACCGAATAATGACCATTAAGTTGAAGAACAATAAGTTGCGAATCCAAATTCACAAGCAATGTGCGTATGCCGAGGTTAACTGCCTCAGTTAATAGTTCCAAAACAACACTATATTCAGCGACATTGTTTGTAGTCAGTCCTAAACAAATACCTTGTAAGTTAATCAACTCACCAACAGGATCATAAATTACCTAGGCTACCGAAGCCAAGTTCCTGGTACTGCGAGAAGCACCATCCGCGAAACCGACATAAGGGGAAATAGACATTTGCATAGCAAACAAGACCTAATAAGTAGGAAAAAGCTCACAAAGCACATCAAACCAAAGCATGAAAAAAAATGAAAAAATGACCTATGTACACATATGATGCACGAATGACTCAAGCATAATACTTTTTCAGATACAACCCATTCCTAGGCTGTGATAAGGGATAACCTTCATAATCAATAAGCTCATAAGCCCCATTCTGTAACACACGTTTGACGATGTAGGGCCCATGCCACATGGGTTGGAATTTACCTGCCCCCAGCTTGTCATGAGTTTGGTCGTACAAGAGAACAAGATCGCCTTCGATAAAGAACGAGGGGAAACTGATTGGTCAAAATGGGCTTTGACTTGCTTCTTCTGTGCTTTGATGACCAAGGCAGCCAAGCGACGAGTTTCATCCAATCTCTCTAAGTAGAGGAGACGTTCTTCTTCATGCGAAGCATTAGGCAGTAATTCCATAGCTAGTTTGAGTGAAGGGATTTCACATTCAATCGGAAGAGTGTCTTCCAGACCGTATACCAACTGGAATGGGGTAAATCCGGTTGCACTCTTAATTGACGTTTGGTAAGCCCATAGAGCTGAAAACAACATGAGATGCCAGTTTGATTTATGGATCCCAATTGTTCGTTGAAGCATTGTAACAAGGAATTTGTTTACGGCTTCAACTTGGCCGTTAGCTTGAGGATAATAAGGCGTTGAGCTGTCGTGATGCAAACCCAACTTAGACGTCAATTCTGCCATCATATAATCCGAAAAATGAGAACCATGATCGGTAACGATGGCTTGAGGGACACCAACATGGAAAATTTTAGGGGTGAATTTTAGCCCAAATGCGAAATTTAAGGGGTTTTATATTTTGAGGAGGAAATTTTTTTATATTGCACCCATTTTTTCTATAGTTAGCAACTTAGCCCAAAATTTATTTAAAAAATAAATAATTATTATCTTTTAGCCTTCAAAATTAAAGTGGATAAAAATTGAAAAGGTGGGATTCGCCCTAGATTTACATTGCAAAGGCATGATTCACCTGGTTTGGAGGTTGGACTCATTGAATTTGGGCAGATTCACCTCGATTTACAGGTTTTAAAGTTAAATTTCATTGCAATAGCCAGATTTCTTGGTTTGCAAATCAAGCGTAAGTTTGAAATTCATCTCTATAAATTACAGTTTGTTAATCCTTCTGTCATTTTCGAGCAAGATACAGATTTGGTTGCAATAGCCAGGTTTCTTGGTTTGCAAATCGAGGGTAAGGTTGAAATTCATCTCTATAAAATACATTTTGCTAATCCTTCTGTCATTTTTGAGCAAGATACAACCCCGATCCTTTCTGTCATTTTCGAGAAAGAGACAACGATGATCCTTCTGTATGTTTTCTTCATTCTGATCATCTGATAAACATGAGTTTTTAGGTAAGAGGGAAGAGAGAAATAGCACCCTTAATCGTTGGTCAATGAGATCACCTCACCTTCTTGCACTAATCATATTTCTTATAGCCATTGACCCTCCTACCATGCCCTCCTTGGGTCTTTATTCACTATACAAAGGAGCGTAAGGAAGGTCTTCTACACTTAACTGCTGGTGTCTCCTTACCCTAGGAAGTGTGCATGTTAAAACCCATTTAGGCGTTTTATATAAAATTTCACCCCTTAATACTTTGGTCTTTAGACAGAGCAGAGTCGACGAGACCACATCAGACCAGAGCAGCACCAAGGAGACCATTGAGATTTTTCAACGGTATATTCTCAAATTTTTCAGCTTAATTCATGTGGTGGAAGAGCACAGGTTGGATTGTGGAAGAGCACATGTTATTTTCAAGGCGAGGCAAGATAATGTTGACTCTTGGTATAAATATTCCAGCAAGAGACTTTGGAAGTCATCTTTTTTTCTCTTTGTAACCCATCATTGTTGAGTTGCAGGTGTTTAAGTTGTGGGTGTGTAAATTCTACAACCTTGGTGTGTGAAGTCTACAGTGCGGGTGTGTCCTTGGTCAAATGTGCTCCTGTTTGAGGCAAAGTAGACTGGCTACTACTACTGGAAAGGTATTTCCCACTAAACAAAGCAATAAAACAAGGCCAATGTGGATGAATATCACTAACGGAAATGGCCTTAAGCATCCCCACAAATACACCAACAATTTGATGGCAAGTATAAAAGTAAAAATACTTAGTTATCCCTTGATTTATAGTGACAACACTAAACGAAGCAATAAAAAAAAGGCAATGTGGATGAATGTTAGCAATGGAAATGGTCTTAAGCATCCCCACAAATACACCGACAATTTAAGGGCAAGTATCAACTTGGATTCTAGGTGTTGACATGCTGACTTCAATGAAAGATTTGAAAAATACAAGGAACAAAAATGTCTCCAAGTTTAACAAAAACTGGGCTTAAAGACACTGCCATTATCAAGCATCTTGGTAAGTACTCCGACCATTACTCTTTCATAGCTTTTCTTGACTGCAGAACCTTGTTGGCAATGACTTGTATAATCATATTTTTGGTTCGGATTGCCAATTTTGTATATATGTTCATTTTTTCTGAATCACTATTGGGTCTGCTACATAGCTTTTATTTCCAATTTTTTCATACAATGGTCAAAGATATAAGGTGCATTATAATTCTGATTGAGATATTCTATGATCTACAAGATGGAAAAGTGCTTACAGAGAGTGTAAATATCAAGCAATTTCGACTTAAATGGATAAGGAAAAAATGGATTTGTAACCCAGGAACATGTCCTGTTTACATCCACTATTGAGATTATCTTGCATATAGTAAAGATTAAGTTATACAACTAGAAATACAAGTTGCTTCCACGCTTCTTAATGCAAAAAAAATATGAGCAAGATGTACTAATTTTTGAGCTAATTTTACATAACAATGGGTGTTAGATATTGCATTGGCCAATAATAGAAATCTTACATACAATATTGCCATAGTATGATTGATGGAAATCATTTGCACACACATCATATTTAAATTGGTCACTTGGGTTGCATAATAGAATATGCTTGTTTTACACTTTTAGTTCTTTTAGGATTAAGAATTTATTTGTTGATACCCTTTGGATTTGATATATCATAGATAAAAGGGAATGAATTTGTTTTTTTTACTATCCTTCTGAACTTACCTATACTAAAAAAGGATATAAAATATTCACTGATTTGTTCTTACAAACATGCCTTATTAGAGGTTGTTATTGATTTTTTCAGTAGTACTGTATAACTAATAAGGTAGTAAATATATGAAATTTTATTTCAAGACTCAAGTTGATCGGGAGAAGTTAGAAAGAGTCCAAATCCAATTTCTTAGGTACATTTGATGCAAGAAAAAGGTACCTCGGGTTGTTGTTCGGGCAGTGTTTACAGCCCTACCTATTTTCCTCAAGACCATCTTCAAATTGGTATCATTGCTTTGCAGATTTAAGGATTTGTGGGATTTAGATTCAAGGAAAGACATAAATTTGTAGTTATAAGTTAGCACTCTATTCTTTGGAGGTCATTACCTCGTTCAGTATCTTAAAGGCATGCTCAGTGTTGACTCTCAAAGGTCTCTCGATTACTCCAGTTAGTGGCTAGCTCTCTAGATCATCTTCCCCATTCACATATTACCTAGATGTGCCATGCCATATCTTTTCATTCAATTATTTCCTCAACTGGGCTATTAAAAAGGACTTCCAGGATAACTTTGATAAAATGGAGAAAAAGCTAAAAGCTTTGCATTTGAGGTCCAGGGCCAACAATATGAGATTGGAAATTTTTCATATATTGCAATGGTTGAGCTGGCAATGGAGGCATTGTAGACTGGTTAGTGTAGCCTTGAATATAGTCATTACGTGCAACCATCCCTGCAGGTATCTCCTCCATGGGCGATTCATTATATGCTTCTTAAGCATTGAGTGCAATTCATTTCAGCAGTTTCTTATGATAAATTTTGAGTAAATAAATCATAAACATTTAAACTTGAGTAAATGTGGAAGCATAAGTTTGAAGTGACTGCAAGTCTACAGTGCGGGTGTGTCCTTCATTGAATTCCCTCCTGTTTGAGGCAAGGTAGAAGGGTTACTACTACTGGAAAGGTATTTCCCACTAAACCAAGACATAAAACAAGGCCAATGTGGATGACTGTCACTAATGGAAATGACCTTAAGCATCCCCACAAATACACCAACAATTTGATGGCAAGTATCGAAGTAAAAATACTTAGTTATCCCTTGATCTATAGTGACAACACTAAACCAAGAAAAAAAACAAAGGCAATGTGGATGAATGTCGCCAATGGCAATGGTCTTAAGCATCCCCACAAATACACCAAAAATTTGAGGGCATGTATCAACTTGGATTCTAGGTATTGATTTGCTGACTTCAATGAAAGTTTTGCAAAATACAAGGAAAAAAAATGTCTGCAGGTTTAACCACAACTGGGCTTAAAGCCACTGCCAGTTTCAAGCACCTTGGTAAGTACTCTAAGAATTACTCTTTCATAGCTTTGCTTGACTGCAGAAACCTTGTTGGCAACAACTTGTATAATCATATTTTTGGTATAGATTGCCAATTTTGTATATACGTTCATTTGTTCTGAATCACTATCGGGTCTGATTCATAACTTTTATTTCCAAGGTTTCCATATAATGGTCAAAGATATAAGGTGCATTATAATTCTTCTTGAAATATTCTATGATCCACAAGATGGAAAAGTTCTTACAGAGAGTGTCAATATCAAGCAATTTCAACTTAAATGGACAAGGCAAAAAAATGGATTTGTAACCCAAGAACATGTCCTCTTTACTTCCACTATTGAGATTATCTTGCATATGGTAAAGATGAAGCTATACAACTAGAAATACAAGTTGCTTACATGCTTGTTAATGAAAAAAAATTATGAGCAAGATGTCCTAATTTTTGAGCTAATTTTACATAATAATGGGTGTTAGATATTGCACTGGCCAATAATAGAAATTTTACATGATATATTTCCATATTATGATTGGTAGAAATCATTGGCACACTCTTCATATTTAATTTGGTCACTTGGGTTCCATAATAGAATATGCTTGTTTTACACGTTTAGTACTTTTAGGACTAAGAATTTATTTGTTGATACCCTTTGGATTTGATATACCATAGATAAAAGGAAATGGATTTGTATTGTTTACTATCTTTCTGAACTTACCTATACTGGAAAAGGATATAAAAGATTCACTGATTTGTTCTTACGAACATGCCTTATTAGAGGTTGTTATTTATTTTTTCAGTAGTACTGTATAACTAATAAGGTAGTAAATGTATTGAATTTTATTTCAAGACTCAAGTTGATTGGGAGAAGTTAGAAAGAGTCTAGATCCTATTTCTTAGGTACATTTGATGCAAGCAAAATGTACCTGAGGTTGTTCTTCGGGCAGAGTTTGCAGCCCAACCTGTTTGCCTCAAGACCATCTTCAAATTGGTATCATTCCTTTGCATATTTAGGGATTTTTTGGATTTAGCTTCAAGGAAAGACATAAATTTGTACTTAGAAGTTAGCACTCTGTTCTTCGGAGGTCATTACCTCATTCAGTCTCTTAGGGCATGCTCAGTGTTGACTCTCAAAGGTGTCTCGGTTACTCCAATTACTGGCTAGCTCTCTAGATCATCTTCCCCATTCACATATTACCTAAATGTGCCATGTCATCTCCTGTCATTCAATTAGGTCCTCAACTGAGCTATTAAAGAGGACTTCTAGGATAAATTTGATAATATGGAGAAAAATATAAAATATTTGCATTGGAGGTCCAGGCCCAACAATATGAGATTAGAAATTTTTCATATATTGAAAAGGTTGAGCTGGCAATGGAGGGGTTGTAGAATGCTTAGTGTAGCCCTTAATATAGTCATTATCTGCAGCCATCCCTACAGATACCTCCTCCATTGGTGATTCATTATCTACTTATTAAGCATTGACTTCAATTCATTTCAGCAGTTTCTTAAGATAAATTTTGAGTAACTGAGTCATAAACATTTAAACTTGAGTAAATGTGGAAGAAAATGTTTGATGTGAGTTCAAATCTATAGTGTGGGTGTGTCCTTCATCGAATGCGCTCCTGTTTGAGGCAAGGTAGACTGGCTACTACTACTAGCAAGGTATTTCCCACTAAACCAAGCAATAAAAAAAGGCCAATGTGGATGACTGTCACTAATGGAAATGGCCTTAAGCATCCCCACAAATACAACAACAATTTGATTGCAAGTATCGAAGTAAAAATAGTTAGTTATCCCTTGATTTATAGTGACAACACTAAACCAAGCAATAAAACAGAGGCAATGTGGATGAATGTTGCTAATGGAAATGGTCTTAAGCATCCCCACAAATACACCAACAATTTGAGGGCAAGTATCAACTTGGATTCTAGGTATTGATTTATGACTTCAATGAAAGGTTTGCAAAATAAAAGGAACAAAAATGTCTACAGGTTTAACAACAACTGGGCTTAAATCCGCTTCCATTGTCAAGCATATTGGTAAGTACTCCAAGCATTACTATTTCGTAGCTTTGCTTGACTGCAGAAACCTTGTTGGATACAACTTGTATAATCATATTTTTGGTACAAATTGCCAATTTTGTATATACGTTCATTTGTTTTGAATCATTGTTGGGTCTAATTTATAGCTTTTATTTCCAAGGTTTTTATACAATTTTCAAAGATATAAGGTGCATTATAATTCTGATTGAGATATTCTATGATCCACAAGATGGTAAAGTGCTTAGAGAGAGTGTCAATATCTATCAATTTTAACTTAAATGGACAAAGGAAAAAAAATGGATTTGTAACCCAGGAACATTTCCTCTTTACTTCCACTATTGAGATTATCTTGCATATAGTAAAGATGAAGTTATACAACTAGAAATACAATTTGCTTACATGCTTGTTATTGAAAAAGAAATTATGAGCAAGATGTACTAATTTTTGCGCTAATTTTACATAATAATGGGTGTTAGATATTGTACTGGCCAATAATAGAAATTTTACATGAAATATTGCCATATTATGATTGGTAGAAATCATTGGCACACTCATCATATTTAAATTGGTCACTTGGGTTGCATAATAGAATATGCTTGTTTTACACGTTTAGTACCTTTTAGGATTAAGAATTTATTTGTTGATACCCTTTGGATTTGATATATCATAGATAAAAGGAAATCGATTTGTATTGTTTACTATCTTTCTGAACTTTCCTATACTGAAAAAGGATATAAAATATTCACTGATTTGTTATTACGAACATGCCTTATTAGAGGTTGTTATTGATTTTTTCAATAGTACCGTATAACTAATAAGGTAGTAAATGTATGGAATTTTATTTCAAGACTCAAGTTGATTGGGAGAAGTTAGAAAGAGTCCAGATCCTATTTCTTAGTTACATTTGATGCAAGAAAAATGTACCTCAAGTTGTTGTTCGGGCAGAGTTTGCAGCCCAACCTATTTGCCTCACGACCATCTTCAAATTGGTATCATTACTTTGTAGATTTAGGGATTTGTGGGATTTAGCTTCAAGGAAAGACATAAATTTGTACTTATAATTTAGCACTCTGTTCTTCAGAGGTCATTACCCAAATCAATGTGTGTAGTTTTGCAATTTGGAAATAATGAATAAGCGCGGGTGACGATCATTAATTAGTTGAAGTTCTCCTAGCGAACACTGACAACTCACTTGCATGGAGAACTATAGAGTAGATAAAACATGGTTTCCTTCAGCTTCACCAACTATTCCAAATTCTCATGTTCAATTTGTTAAACATGATCATTGAAAATATTTGCATTCACCTTCTCATTAGTGAAGGAATTGAGATATCATAAATATGTGTCTACTGAAGTACTATATTCCTTGGCTTACCATATCTGTAAATCCCTTCTCCATCTATGGGAAAATTTTGTATAAGGGATTCTGGAGAATCACAGATTCTTCATTGATTTCACCATCATCCTTAGGATTATAAATTACCTACAATCTCCTTTTATGAGTATTAATGGTTTTAGGGGTAGAAAAAAACATTTCAAGAAGGTTTTCAAATAGGGTAGCAGTTTATGAAGTGGAGTTTATATATATATATATATATATATATATATATATATATATATATATATCTAAATACAGATTCCTTTAACTATTAAAGGAATGATATACATATGGCTTTAATATAAGAAAAAAGGGCTGCAAATATAGCTTCCACAGACAAATCTAGGAGTCAAACAGAGATCACCAACTCATGTAATGTTTACATGTCTTGTCCATGAAAGAGACTACAAAAAACTACCCAAGTAAATAAATATTAAGAATTGACCACACTAGTTACACTAGGAGGCTAGTCATGGTAATTCTCTAGGGTAGGGTTCTAAGCCAAGATATGGGGATTAACACTAGGAAGCTAGAGTGGGGAAGCTTGAGACCATATGGCCAAGGGATAACATCATTACCTGCTTTTTGCTTGGTGGACTATGTTGGAATTTGGGTAGCTCAAAGGAATTTTTGAGAGGTCAAAACCCACCAAAAGGAGTTGGTTGGGCAAGTTACCCAAGTAGTTGGAGTTTTGACCCAAAGATGTGGGTTTGGACCCAAGCCAATTAATTATTTATTCTAATTTAAAAACTGTCATGATCATAAAAACTGTCTTCAAGGGGTATCTAAAGTATTTTTCCATGATGACATCAAATTTATTAGCATCTTAACTTCCCTTTAGAGCAAACCTAAGATGGTTAGTGGTTTAATTTCAGTTTAGGAGGAGAAAGATGCATGTGCAACATGCTTGCCTTGAAAATAGTGTTGGAAGATATTTGGTGAAGAAAAAGTATGGAGTGTGATGTAAAGTTTGGTATTAGTCTGTTGTGATCCTTTGTGGACCCATGAAGACACTTTCAGTATCTAGTGCAAGGCATTTTCTCCTTATTGTTGACATATTTAGGAAAATGTACATGTTTTTCTTAATAATAAAGTTTGTTGCATTTGTTGAGTTCAAGAACTTAAGAGAGGAATGGAGAATGAATTAGGGAAGAGAATTAAAGTCCTTCAATCATATAAGGAAAGGGAGTTTGCATCAAATGAATTTGAAAATTGTTATACAAGTGAAGGGATTTAAAGGCAAAGAAAATTCTACACTTCATTTACTTGAATAGAATGGGCTGGTTGAATGAGGAAATAGGATAGTGCTGGAGATTTCCATATGTATATTTTTTGAAGACAAGGGATTTCCAAGTAAGTATTTACTATCTTATTGATTATTGTCATCATCACTCTCAGTGGTGCCTCTAATGTCTCTGTTCAAACAAACTTAAAGTCTCTAGTCAAGTTATTTCAACTAGTATCATACATTGATCAAATGCATCTGAAGCAACCTACCTACTATTCTCTGTTTTGCATGTGTCAATGAGAAATATAACTTAAGTGTGATGATGCCTTTTTTTTCTGAAGCTTCTTGCTATCAACAGTATATCACAAGGTTTATGCTTGTTGATGCCTTTTAGGATCCCTTCAAGTTGTTGGCCTTGTTCTGCAAACCACTCATTCAAGACAGTGTTAATGACTATTATATCATGCCAAAAAACTCTAGAAGGTCTTTGTGCTTAGCGAAACTATATGATCTTCAGAACTTACTCACCGCAGGTATACTTCAGTTAGGCCCATACGAGGACTATCATGAACACTTTAGGATTATTGTCATATAAAAGGTTATTGTCACAAGGGTGTTGTATCAAAACACTGCAATGATAGTCTTAAGCAACTGTTGCAGGGAAATGATGAACCTTGAGGCTTACTACTGCAATAAGATAAAGCTATTTTATATAGTGAGACTGCTTGAAAACACAACTACTGTGGAAATGATGAGATCTTAATTCTGATGCCCTTTCACTTCTTCAACTTAAATGGTGTTGTAATGTAAATTATGTTTCCATAGTTGAAGATCTGAAGTATTTTGCGATATTTTTATCATACCATGGCACCTAGATCAGATCCAGTGTTTATCAACACTTTTTAATAGCATGTTTTATTTTCTTCCTATTGCTATTCATTGGAAATTCTGAACCACTTTCTCAACTATCAGATTAGACGGAATATTCATGCATATTCAGCTCTGTTAGTAGAAAATAATGTAACCATTTTAGGAATTAGCAGTTGGTGATATATGGTTGAAGTTGTAATTGTGGGATGTCAAATCTATTAGCAATCACAAGGGTGATTGATGGAAAACGTTTTGAATGCCTCCAAGAAACTTCCTCACTTCACTTGAAAGCTTTATCACCCCTTGGTCTAGATGGCCTATGACATTATAACAATAAATCAGGTTATAAATTTCACTCCAACTATAGAGAAACACAGTATTCAGAGCATGGATGTATGAAAGGGCCAGTATGTCAGAAGAAAAACTCACCAATGCTATCCATGGCTTGCTCCAACTTGAAAAGATAGTCACGGTTATTCCCACATGGACCAACAACTTTTGCAATTTTCCTACATACAAGATGATGCCATCTGTAAGTGAAATTATGTTGAAACATTTTATACTTAAAACAAATCTCATATTTCAAACATTTGGGTCAAATCTACTGTTGTAAGTTACATACCTTGCCATTTCTTGCAGTGGAGTTGGACCCAAATACTACTTGTTTATGTTCTTGTTTGGAGTTTATATGAACCTGCAAGAATTATAAAACCAGTGATTATGATGAATCTACCAGTGATTATGATGAATTTGTCTAAAAAGCAGGAGCAAAATGTATTACCATATAAAACAAAGCCAACAAAAAATGAGACAAGCCCAGAGAAATTAAGGCTATGAGATCAAATCTGCTTGAACTCACACTAGGACTCCAGTCAAAAATGGGGTTGCAAATTCTCTTTCCTCCTACAATAACAAATCCACCATTGAAGATCAGACATCATATGAAAATTTCAAACACATGAAAATAAACTGTTAGGAAGTTGCCATATATATGGAGCAATGCAGAGCATCTTACTGTGTAGAAATCTACAGAGGCCTTAAGATAATATTCACATGCCCTCCTTTCCAGATATTGATTATCACATTTATTAGTAAAATCCCATTAGCATTTTTCCCATTAATAGGCAAAGAAAAACATGCTAAACAAAATAGTGAGCCTCCCCTTTCATCTCACCTCCATAGCCAATCTTTCCTTCTCTGGTTCTCGTCTCACATAGTAAGCTCTACCCCACTAAGAATATCAACCAAAAATTAGTGTCATTCCAGATAGAAAAAAACAATGGAGATGTAGAAAAATACCCTTCACAAGACAAATAAAAACCAATAGAGTTTAAACAGCCTTTACATGGATTGCTTATTGCAAAATATCTAATATTCCCAGCAATGTACATAGCTCAAAAATTATATGGGAATATAGATAGAAGATAAATGTAAGATAAGAATATTCTCTGTTCTTACACAAATAGCTCCCTCTTGCACTTCCAATGTACATGTCCGAGCTGGAGACTGTGGAGTCCCACGATGGTCAGTACAAGCTGCAAAAAGCATAAGGAGGAAGTCCCTTTAAACATCCATTCCAGCAGTAACACCATTTTTAATTATTGAATGATGTGAATAACTCATCGGTATGAAAGAAATTTAAACCTAAATTAAAAAGTCTTTGGTAGCCTTTGATATATCCAACAAATTCTTCATCAACATCAACATCCACAAGCCTATACAACCCATTTTGTTTTAGCACCGATGCAATCACCTAACCATTGGTCCATTACCTTTATCTTTCACAAAACGATTTTCAACACTAAATGGGGCCTCCAAATATGGACTCTATATTGTTATCTCACTAATTGAGAGAATATTTTTATCTATATCTGATCAATGGTATGTAATGCACATTCTCAAAAGTACACTTCTTAACATCTAACAATTTCATTTGAACATCCCCACAATTTTCCACAAAATGCACCCAACCAAAACCAAAGACTATAGTTTCTATTTTGGATTTGGCTTCAACGAAGGTAATAAACCAATCCTTCTTGATGGTCATGTGCTTTAAAGCACCAAAATCAAGGAACCAATTATGTAAAGGCCTACCTCCCACCTAAGAAGAAATTTAAATATATATATATATATATATATATATACTATATATGTTCTAGGGATCTTGCTGCCGGGTTGTCATAGGTTTCCTAGCTGTGCAGGTGTTTATTACTGTTGTGAATTGTGTGTGGCACTGAACTGGGATTGAGTTTAATACACAGTTCAATGCTTAGATTTTTTTATAATCCAGAGCCAATTCGTCCCTTTGTCTTGTCCATTCTCGCCGCATTTCATGATTGAAAGTAAGATTAGGTCAAGGTTCATCAAGGGTGAAAATTGTTTCAGTCATAATTGACTTCATCACATCCACGGACAAGTTGCCAGTAATTGATATCTGGCCAGATTTGTCATGCCTATAGAACAATATGGTTCTTTGGGTTATATTTTATTTGGACTTATAAGTTATAACTACCAGATTTGAAAAGATGCATATACGGAAAACGTATCTCTCCTTGTACAAATTTAAAACAAGACAGCATTTGTACAACAATACTAGGAGAGCATTGGCAAGTTCTAGAGTGGGCCTCCTCTCCAATCAATGGAGCTATCAGGTAAATACAGGGTGCCACTGCTACTACTTGTGGGATTCTGCTACAAACAGATTCATGGCATGGCATGGGCATGACGTGGGGAATGGAGTTTTTCTAATGGTTCTCTTCATGTTGATGGTTATAATTTTAACAAATTCAGCAGGGTGGCTGCAACTGGCACATATTCCTTTCAATATCCAGATTTTGAAGGCATGAGAAGGAATAATATTTTGAAGAAGTGAAAAGAAGTTCACCTTATTATAGTTACCATGCTAGGTCTTCCTTTAAGAGCTTCACAACATCAAATAATTTCCATAAATATGGTTGTAAGAGTCGTGATGGTGTTGTAATGTAAATTATGTTTCCATAGTTGAACATCTGAAGTATTTTGCGATATTGTTATTGTACCATGGCACCTGGATCGGATCCAGTGTTTATAAACAATTTTTTAATAGCATGTTTTATTTTCTTCCTGTTGTTGTTCATTTCTCCTCAAACTCCTCTCCAACCTCAATATCAATGCTAGTAGTAGCATGAGCAACAACACTACACTTAGCAGAACTAGAAGAACACATTTTCCAAACTGGATGAGAACTACTTCCCTCACGAGTCACCATGTACCGTGCTTGGTCTCGGTGGTTCTCTTCCTTCTACTCCTGGTTCAACTACCATATCTTCATTGGAACCAACACCCCAAAGTCCACTAGACAACGATTCACCATTTTGTAGTAGTGATTTGCCATTTGTACTGGTGATTCGCCATGATTTTACAAGATGATATAATCTCGTAAGAGATTCGCCAAAAAATTATATATACATATTATATTATTAATAAAATCGCCTTCCATTTTTCCTATGTATCATGGGGATTCGCCCATTTATTATATATATAAATTTAGGGGGGTTCTTAAAATTTTCCCTGGGGTGAATCAGTGTTCCTTTAAATTAGAGCATTATTTAATCTTAAATTATTATCAGTGTTTGTACAATGATAGCAAAAAACAAGAGGAACACAAATGCACACAATTTTTAAGGTGGAAACCCACTCCAGGACAAAAACCACCTAATGCTTTTCTCATAATTCTTTAATATTCAACTCCAATTGAAAATAAAGCTCCAACTTCCTAGAATCTAGAAAATCATTCTTCTCCAGATCCCACTGGATGGACGCTCCAACGCCCGAGATTCTTTAGTAGCAACTGAACAGATGCCCCAACACCCAATGAGCTACAACTCACCCTAGCACCACCCTACCACCCTATAGAAGAATAAAAGAAGAATGGACTCTCGTACCAGGGAAAATGGTCCACTTTACAATGATATAGAATGATGTAGAAGAAGAATATATACTATACCATAACCCTAACTTTGACACAACCACCTAATGATGATCCTAGACCTCCCAACACTGCCTCTTCAATCCTTGGCAGATAGATACTAGTACAATTTTTACAATAATGTATTTACAATGACTTAGTACAATGATACCTTTACAATGATTGTATGCAATGCTACCCACTTGAAGACTTCATATGATGAAATTCTTGCTACTGTTATGCACCTTGGTTGCTGCTCTTGTCATGCTACCCTCTGTTGCACCTTTCTTTGCTTTTTTGCCTTATAAAGTCTAGTCCTTTGCAATCCTTGACAACACATGATCTAGCTTTTTCTTGCCTTGTAGGAGCTCGATATTGAATCTGGTGTATCTCTTTTATTTCAGATCCTAAATATCTTTCTTTTGGTCCTATATTAGTTCTCTGAGTTTTCTTTCCAATGCCACAGGTCTAACACAATTTGGATTCTTCAAGAGAGAGTTATACCCAATTTCTCACAATTCCCTAATTATGGACTCTTTCAGCAGAGCGCACTTGTACGGCATGCCACGTGTCATTTTTTCTTCATTTGGCTCTTAAATTGATGGAGAGAAAACTAAATACTGTACACTATCTACTACTTTTTACTAAATTCCAATCCGATACTCAGAGAGAGAGTTATGCCGATTTTACCAAGGTCACTTCTTTGAGATGAATTTCATGAGCCTGTAAAAACCCTTACTTCCACAGATCATATCTCCAAAAATATTGCGTAACTTGATCTAAAATTTTTACTACCGCTTCCTTAGGATTTCGGCTTTGCCCCATAAAAATTTCAGCTTCTGAGCCTTCATAGAAAATAGTTAGAGCGAAAATGCCACGATGACCTGTTTCAGATGGCCAAATCCCTTGTATAAGGAGGAAATGAAGATCACAATTTATATGAATGCTTAAGTTGAGAGGGGATTCAACAAGTGAACATGGGAGGGATTTTAGGAGCTTAAAAAGTATTAATTATGACTTTTCAATGACCCATGCCCCAACCCCATGGGGTTTTATCCCTCTAACTGGGGGTACAAACTTCAAACATGAATATCTCTCAAACCATGAAGAATTACATGGCATGCCATATATCAACGAAAAAATCTCAACAAGTAGAAACCATAAAAAGAATTATTTACCCAGAATATATTAATTTGATAGGTTAAAATTCCCATGCAATATTGGGTTAGCCCTTGGTGTTTCTTGGGTTGACATCAATGACAACCGCTGATCAACAGCTTTAGCTTACCTTGGTCTTCTTTCCATCCCTTTATCACTTTCATGAAGTTTATATTCTTCTTCATAAAGCTTTGGACAAAAGCTTTATCATAATTCTTCTATGGCATGCGTAAGTGATACATTATCCGTAAATCCTCTACAGTGAATGAACCAATATTCTCTAGCTTATAATTATTGAATGATCTGTCTTCTATGTTAAGGTTGTCAATGGCCCACTTTACCATATGTGTATATGGTAAAATCTTTGGCCTCCACGCTATTTTGTGAAGAAATGAACATGCAACTTCAAAGTAAGAAGGGTATGATGATACTGCCCCATCTTCTGTTACTATTTTCACTAATTCTCTTGGTTTTTCTCTCTAAATTTTTTTGTATATTTCATCCCATGAAGAATTCCCACAATACTTGTGGCACGCTGTGTCTGAGAAAAATGGAGGCATGTATGTGTCTTCTGCAGCGGACGTTTGGGCAATTTCGTTGCCTTTCTTTGTCATTCGATTATTTTTACTTGTTAGGTGGTTTCCTGAATTCAGGTGAAATGAGTAAATTCAGATCTTAGATGAATAGAGAGAAGGATAGAGAATAGAGTTAAAACATCATCATCAAAATCTGACACTCTAAATTTAAAACACCCTTCAAGTAGATATCAATATTTTGAATCTTACACCCATTAAATTCGATTAATAACCCATAACTCTTTCTATCAAATCTCTTATACACCTTACAAAATTTCTCTTCTCTAATGATCTAAGTCATTAGATCTTATAAAATCTTGATTAAATAAGAATCATTTCACGCACTTGAATACTAAGTGTTCATATCGTACATCGCAACTTTTAACAGATACCAATAGTTATGTTTTCGCCACCGATAAATCTTGTGAAATGCAATCTACACAAATCGCACATCGCAACTTATTGTGGTGTATAAAAAATTTCATTAAGTTTCTCATCGTGAAATGAGAAATGTGCTAAAGACTCATATTGTTGCGCTTTATCGGAATTTTGGATACTCTTAATTGTATTTTTATTGATTCGTTAGGTCTAACTCATCGTAACTTTTCCGAAATGTATAAGTTTGTTCTTTTAAAAAGGCAAGACACGATTTCTCTTTTAAAGGGATTTTTAAGCTTTTTCAACAAGTATTTTATATAATTCCAAAAGGCTGAAACGTATATCGCAATTCACAAATCTTATATGTGTTTTAACTTAATTGGCTTGTAAGTTATGTGATTTGCGTGAGCGCTTTGAAATCAAAGCGGAAAGGAAAAACCTTTATTCCTAAAGTTTTGAGACTTACGCTAAAATTAAATAATGCTCATAAATTTCTACCTATTTTTTAAAGGGTCCCTATTTATTATTAAAATAAATGGGGGGTGTTGTATAGTACAATAATTGGCAATTCACTTGGGTGAACGAGTTATCTCTGATTGGTTTTTTTTTTTAATTTCTAAAACTTTTCAAAATAAAAATAGTTACAAGAATGAATTTCAATACAAATAATATCCCGCTAAGCAACAAAATCTCACTTGATCATAATCCATAAGAATTCCTCTTTAAAAATGAAAGTATGAATATCTATACCAGTCTTTACTAAGTTCAAAAATATGAAGCAGGTGGCTCATTCAGATTAGCTTTCTAAATATATACTCTTTTATTACAGGTAGAGCCTTTGATCTAGTAGGAAATTTAAGCTTTTACTAGGGTTACCTTTTACCCAGCAGTGAGTCATTGTCCCATCTAGTTACTCTTATAATCTTCCAAAAATAAGTTCAATTTTAAATACTTTATCTCTTTTGGAAATTGTTTTTTTTTTTGATATTTTCTATGTATTTTTAATCACTTAAAGCCATTTTATTGGCTTGGTAACCAAATGTTGACAATGCCATTCACTGGTTGTAATTAAATTGATCAAGTTGGCTCTTGATGAGACCCCTTTCCTTTTGATATAATCTCAAGTCATTACCCTGTTTTGGTAGGCAGTATTGGTAATGTCAGTTTAACTATTTTCCCATGAACATGGAAAACAAGCTCTTGATGAGACTTACTATCTTCTAAGCCTTTTAGCATAATTTTTTGAATTATTTACTAAAAATTGAAAAGTTCTCCGGATGGGTTGAATCATTGGTCCTTTTGAGGATTCTGGATGATAATTTAAGGGTTTAAGATTTCTTATCTGTGAAAGAGTGTTTACTATGTTAAAGATTCTTTTATTGACTGATAATACAATAACCATACTTTATAAAAATGAGAGTTTATCAAAGAATAAATACTTTAGTGAAATTACATTTTCAGCGAAATAAAATCTATTTGATATTCGAATCTTTCAATTGTTTCCTTAATAATTCTTATTTATAGAAGCAATAAATCAAACAAGATTTTCCGAGATGTTTATTTGAAAAGTCAAAAATCAATACCATTCAATCTTTTATTTTCCTAAGAAAAAGAAAATACGGTAATATACATGGAATAGAAGGGGTTACCTCCAATGAAAAAAAATTCTTTAAAATATGCCCATTAACAAGAAAATAATCTCTTTTGCCTGATATATCTTGCAATAAAAATGTTGATGGGCCTATTTATTCGATGATTTGAAATGGTCCTAACGACAATATTTGGAATTTGGTATGTTTACCTTTTTCCTCGTGTGCCATATCCCATTTCAATACCAGGTAACCAATTTGAAATGTTTTTGGAGTGACAGAAAGTGTATCAAATGAAGCTTTAACTAACTATTGACGATGCGCATGAGTAACTTCAGATTTTTATATTTCTTCTTCAAGTTTAAGGATTCGAAATTGTCTTAGTTGCAAAGAAGAAGAAGGTGTTTCATCAATAAATTGTACCAACGCGAGAGAAGGAATAACTACATTGGTAGGAAGAAAAACTTTTTTCCCATAAACAAGATTAAATGGAGAAGCGCTAATGGAGGCCTTCTGAGTTATTCGATCTGCCCAAAGAGAAAATGTTAATGATTTTTGTGAATTTATTTGGTTCTGATGAAGAGTTCGTTTAATGATTCTAATAAGTTTTTTTTTGTTGATTCTGTTAAACCATTTCCTTGAGGATAATAGTTAGTAGAATATTTGAGTTTAAACCTCTTTTAATACAAAATTCTATCATAGTAGCTCCTAAGAAAAAATATGCATTGTGAAACATCAAAGTAATAGGTAAAACAAATCTAGTTATAATAAATTGATCAATGAACTCAATAATATTCTCAGAGTTGGTTACTTTTAGTGGAATTGCTTCCACCCATTTAGTAAAATAATCGGTAGCTGTGAGGATGTGTTTATGCTGTTTGGAAGAGTTAGGAACAATCTCACCAATTATATATAATCCCCATTGGTCAAATGGTTGTTCAATATTAACCCATTATAATGGAAAAACTGGGTTCCTTTGTTGTCCAGATGCACTTTTACAAACTTTGCATTTCCTTGCATAATCATGAGCATCTTTGAAAATCATTGGCCAATAGTAACCTGCATGCAGGATTTTATGTGCTGTTGTATTTCATCCAAAATGTCCTCCACCTGGTCCATCGTGGAGCTCCTGAAAAACTTTATCTGCTTCGCTTTTCTCTAAGAATCTTAATAACATGGCATCAAATTTTCTTCTAAACAATACATCATTGATCATTTTTTATTGACTAGCTTTCCATATTAAACCACGCTTTGTTTTATAACTAGGTTGTGTTGGGTCATAT